>CADDXX010000090.1:1506018-1534495 GCA_902810485.1 Alauda arvensis | reverse complement strand
ATTCCCAAAAGCCCATTTCTTGAGCTTGTCCAGGTCCCTCTGGCTGGCATCCCACCCTTCAGGTGTGTCAACAGCACCTCCCAGCTTGGGATCACCTGCAAACTTGCTTGAGGAAGCCCTTTGTCAACATCATTGATGAAGATGTAAAATAACTCTGGTAATTTACAGACAGACCCCCGGGGACACCACTTGTCACTGACGGAGATTCTGTGTCCTTGACCACGACCCTCTGGATGTGACTTCACAACCAATTCCTTATCCAAAGAACATTCCATACATGGAATCCATCTCTCTCCARTTTAGAGAGTAGGATGTTGTGAGGGACCATGTCAAAGGATTTACAGAARTCCAGGACATCCACACCCCTTCCCTTGTCCACTGATGCAGTCAGTCCACTACAGAAGGCCACTGAATTGGTCAGGCAGGACTTGACCCTGGTGGATCTGTGCTGGTGTCTCAAATCACCTCCCTGTCCTGTGTGTGCCTTAGCACAGCTTCTAGGATGATTTGTTCCATGATATTCCCAGGCACAGAAGTGAGGCTGACAAGTCAGTAACTTCCACTGACTCAAGAGGTATGGGAAGAGACATTACCCTTGAAGAGTGAGRCAAAAAGTTGYTKAGTATCCCAGCCTTCTCCTCATCTGTCATTACAAGYTTCCCAGTCTTGTTTACSAGGGGTGGTACATCTTCTTTGTCCTTAACACCCCCATAGAAGCCCTTTTTGGTGTTCTTTGCATCACAGCTTCAGCTTCAGCTTCATCTTGGCCTTTGTCATCCCATCCTTACACAACTGAACTTCATCTCTTTATTTGCTTCTTTCCCTTTAGTACTTCCAGCAGRTCCCTGCTCAGCCATGTTGRTSTCTTGCCTTCCTTRTCCAGATTGYTGCTCCTGCRGTTTGTTAGGCACTCTGTGGAAGATTTTCTTAAAGAGTTGCTCCACTCCCTTGGCCCTCAGGGCAGTATCCCAGGGAATCCTCTTCACTATCTCCTTGAAGAGCTAGAAATTTTCTTAGGTGAAGTTCTGGATCCTAACTTTGCTCCTTACCTGACCCATATCTCTCAGGACTGCAGAATCCACCAGTGCATGATCACTGCAGCCCAGGCTGACTCCAATCTTGATGTTCTCCATTARCTTCCATCCAGAGTATCTRTGATGGGAAAAAATTAGTCTCTTGGCACCTATGGTGATTTAAATTTTGATAGTACTTTCTGAAATMATGGGTTTGTTTTCTCTTCTTTCCTGGTCAAATTTCCAGTTAGGCAGCATGCTGCCAGCTTTACTTTATGTAAAGTTTTCTACACATTGGAATCTTTTCCTTCGTTTCTGCTTCTCCCAGACTGAACTGTTCCAGTACTTGCTCAGTACTGTCTCAGGGGTGTTCATGGTATCTGAGGATGACAGTCACTACTCACATTGTGGTCGAACTTGCAGCTTTTTGTTCCTGCAGCTGTAGCACAACTTCAGTACAGATCAAACCTTCTCTCATATTAGCCCCTCAGGTGCCTTCATAAATCTTGTTCACCTCCTACAAAACTTTCTGCACCACTGATTATTAGAACATTTTATTGTAGTTGTTCTTGCTGCATCCAAAACTCAAAGGCAGGGTACATAGTTGCAAATAAAGGGAATAACGATGTTGGGCAGGTTAGTAGAGGGTGAKATGAATAAGTGTGTGATGCTGCAAAGCCACTTGCTGAGCTGAAAGTGGCTCTGTTAAACCAAAGGAAGATGGTCTGGGAGTAAAGAAGCACATTTTCTCTCATGTTCCTAACTTGAGATGGTTTCTTCTGTATCTAGGTGTTTGGATGTGAAGATTGTAGAGCTGAGTCTACATCCTCCCCCTTAACTGCCCGCAGGCCCAAAGAGGCAGCTAATGTCCTTCTAGCACATCATAAATGGCTCTCACACTCACAGGAACGTCCCAGGGTCTCATCAGCTTGGCCTGAAGCTTACTGACTTCATAACTGATCATAAAGTGGTTTTGTTGCTCAAATTATGTTGCAGTCAGAGATCCTGATCCTGTCAAAAGCTATTTATAATTCTGTGAAGTTCAMAAAGGAAATAGACTTTAAAAAATGATGGTATTTAGATACTACTGGTGGAACAGTATCCATTTCCCTCCATTGTGAAAATATGGATATCAAAGAAATCTTTTTGATAGACATCAAGCATTACATCATTACATGCTTCTACCACTATCTCCAGATTTCATGTTTTTGTGGCTTTGCTTACAGACACTCAACAATGACCTTTTCCTATTACTTTTTGGTGCTTGCGATTTTTCTGCTGGTATTATTCTTCCTGTTTTCTCTTGARGCATTCAGTTATCTACACATGACTTCATATTATTTCCTCCTTATTCATGCCATGCTTATTTTAACTGTTTTTTCCTTCCTTTTACTTTTTCTACCAGCTTCCTATGAATATCTATACATTCCTTGCTTCTTTTTTCCACTCTTCAGGGAGTTGCCTCCTCTGAAACCTCTCGTATTTGGACATTGTGATGTGAATGTGATTCATTGAAAACATTCAGAAACAAGAARATTTTGAGCCACGTAAACAAAGTTRTTATTTGATTATGACAACCACAACATTTGCCCCTACTTCAACCATATATTTAACCTAAAACAGAAAATCAGGTCCCTGACTCAGTGYAGCACATGGGAAGAAGTGGGGCAARAGGAAAGCAAAGCCACCAGGAGAGGTGGCAGTGTCTCTCTGGCCAGGTCTAAGCCAGCAGGGACAGCTGAGGCCAGCCTAAACTGATGATGAAACCAAGGCTCTGCTCAAGGTGACCTTTTTGTGCCTCGTCATTGTCAGTAGATACCTCACAAAACTGAGCTCAGGCTCAGGACTCAGACTTTTCAACTAAAACCTTGGATATTCAATATTTTGTTTCCACTTTTGTCTCGGCACCAGTCAAAGCTGGATCTGCCTGGAGTTAGAGGAAGAAGTTTTCAAACCCGGCCAAACTTACAGTGACTTTTCTATAAGTAGACTATAAATAGAATGCATGCATTACTTTGTTCACATCAATGCATTTCTCCTCTACCTTTCTACATAATCTTGCACCTATTTTCCATATTTACCTGCTTCCTCACTATAAATATCAAAACTTTAGATGGAACAAAGTGAAATAAATGAAAGGATGCAGAGTGCACATAAAGCAAATCACAATATTAGTAACCATTCTACCAAGTTGTCTTGTACTCTACACAGCAAGTTAAATCGCAACCACATGAAAAAGGTCCACTTAAATTTAGGATAAATTGYTCTTTTCTGTAATTTGATTCTTTATTCCAGAATTTCAGTGTTTTATTCCTGCAGCCCCACTTCATTGGCCCTGCAAAAAATGAGAAAGCTACACTAAATCCCACAGATTGTACAAAAACTTCTATATAGGCTTACTGTTTGCCTTAGAAGTAGAATGTGAAGAACTTTTTTATAGTAGTKCCAAATTTTTTCCCAAGGAAAACAGCCCATGTGAAGAATTGCAGTACAGCCACTGTTAGCTGTTTCCTGCATGCAACAGCAGTATTTTTGAATATATAGCATTTAATTTCTTATAAACRTAAGTCATCCAAAACACAGCATTTTGATTTATTTTTTTTAATAGGAACATTTTCTTTTCCCTTTTCCTACCATTCTGGAAAAAAAGGGAAAAATTGAAGGATGAGATTAACTRTCAGATTATACAGGCCTTTTGAGTCACCACCTAGAAAGAATGTTTACCTTTTTAGGTTAAGAGTTCTCCTTTTCACTTGAGACTTTATGCTGGCCTACTTTGCAGTGTCCAATTATGAACCCAGGACAATCCTCCTTCCCCTATCTTGCTGTTGTCTGATACTTTTTTTTGTGTTGTGCTATTCTTCTTTAAACTTGAATAATTCTAATGTGTGACAACACACAAAAATTAAAAATTTTATTTACATTACTTTAGAAGGGTTACTAGGTTCGTGTCTGTTATTGGTGTCACTTGAAGTGAAGGATGAATACAAAAGTAATATTGATCAAAATATTAACCAAAAAAAGCTATGCAGAAAGTGTGTATAATATTATTACCTAAGCAAATTCAGACAGCAGAAGTGTCCGTGTCAGGAGGCTGGAACAAAAACAAATATGCATGATAAATGAGGAAATGTCGTGGGGGCTTTTCTTAGCATTCCGGATGGTAAATATCTGGAGGAAATAGTCAGGAAAAGTGATACAATCAAATGAAATGATTTGTCCTGACAGCTCCCTGACTCAGTTTCCTTGCAGTAGGACAGGAATACTCATCGTCTACTTTCACATCCTATAGGACCAGCTAGATCTTCCTAGTTCCTGAGTGAGWTGTCACACAGGCAGCCTCTGTCCTGATGCCAGCATACAGCCATAAGGGCAGGCACTGACCCTGGCTCTGTAGGACAGGATCACAAACTTTGCAAAGGGTTCATCCTATCATCTTGACCCTACAGAATTTCTCTTGTCAATAAGAGACACAATCAGAGCTGCAAGAAGGCAAGTGATTACTGAAGACATTACTGAAGAGGAGAACTTGGAGGGGCTCTCAAWAGCAAAAACCACAGGCAGGGTTTAGAGCTGCTCAGGTGGCTGGATTGCAGCCAGGACATAGCCAGACTCYTGCATTGTGTGGCACTGGACACACCACATCCCCAGCCTCACCAAATCTTCAGCCTCACAGCATTCCCAGGCTCACTGCATCCCTCATATTGCTTCTTCCCAATGCCAAGGAAGTCAGCATGGCCTCACAAAGAGGTGTTAACTGAGTCCTGGGTGGGAATCCCAAGTGAACTGCTTGAGAACTGCCAATAACTTAGGAGACAGCTATAGCCCTTTCTTGTTCCAACAGAAGGACTGCCTGTATTATCCACTCAGCCCCAGAAACAGAGATAAATCTTTACCTTAGATATCAAAAATAGAGATACTGTGTGCATTGGTTCATAAACAGGGCAAAATTCAGAAAGATGCACAGGTTAACATGCCATGTGAACCAGCTTTCCTTTCAGATTACATCTTTGCATGGTCTGGGCTTTTAAGGTCTTTTCCATCTGGGACACTGGATAATTCAATTAGAAAATTCACTTCCTTCACTTAATTCAAGACCTTGTTTGTCTTTTGGAGGTAGCACAGTAAATGACAGCYCTGTGAACCATGGCACAAGGCAGTGGCTCTACCTTCCACCTTGCCCATCGATCAGATTGACAGGAGCACGTCTGTCTCCAAGGTCTGGAGCTGGTCTTTGTTGCCCTGGCAGCCTGGCTCCAGGAGTGTGAGCAAGAGCCARGCAGCTGAAGCAGAAATAACCCCAAGCAGGAAACAAGTAATTTCCATGCTACTGGAAATGCATGTGCAGAGAGCAATCGTGTAGCCTTGCAATTGTGTTTGTGAATAAATATTTCAGCTATCATTCTTAATATGAGTTTACTGCTGGCAGTGCCCTTGTGCTGAACAGTGTCGTCACTGGAACCCAGCTTAGTGTTCAAACTCAGTTGAAAAATTACAGCAATRCATGTTTTCTGCCAATTTTAATATGACCTCAGCAACTAAGCAAAGCATTATTTACAGATATTCCATTTGGGGAGCAGAGGGGTTGTTTTGCAGAGCAAGTTAGATAACTGGGATTAGCCCATAAGGCATCTCTGTCAGCAAACACATTTTCTTTTACAGGCATTCCCCAAGGGCTAACCACTTGAATTTATGTGTTTGTGATGTGTCTTCATTGTCTAGCTGTGACCAGAATTACGTGCTCTGAGGRTGGCACACCCTCTAAAGGCATTCAATATGCATTTAGACAAACAGTGCTATCCTATAAATAAGATYCTGACTGGACTCAGATGACTGAAAATACAGAAGAATCATATAGACTGGGACTGGAAAGTGGCAAATCAGAAGAGCTATTAAAGGCATTGATAAGCTCATGAATACCATGAAGAGATTCAGGATAACACTCTTTTCTTGTTTAATATCTCAAGAGAGTGCTAGTTATTTAGTCATGCACCACAGGAACTTACTTATGCAAAAAAAAAAAAAAATCACGTATGTTTAAGAAGCCACTAAAAATAGCAGAGAAAGCCACCATAGGTATTAGGAGCACATGAGCAAATATTATGCATACATCCTTTCTTGATTTTGGGTAGGTGTCCAATACTGGCCACTGGTGGACACAAGATAATGAGGTAGATGGAACTTTGCACCAGTATGGCGCTTGTTACATATCTACCTTCTAAAATTGCCACTGGGATTGTSCTGGTCTTCATAGGTTTGTAAATCATGCATGGATTTGGTGTGCACAGGGTATCTTGATAAATTGGTGATAACATTAAAGAAACAGCACTATCTTTAAACTGTATGTGGGAACTACACCTCCAAACATCTTAAAACTCTTATCCTAGTGAGACATTTTTAGAACATACTACGTCTCTGTCACATACAACACATTTCTCTATAAATGAATCTGTTTACTCAGAAGGAAACACTAAGAAAGGCCTTCTGAATTTTAGAACTAACATGACTTCAGAGGAATACTAATGTTCAAATGGCACCTCCTGCTTTGTCAATTTGTGTAATGCTTGTAAGTCAATATGTCACTTTGTCTTGATAAAGGTTAAGCGCAGGTRATGGATTAATTGGATTACTGGGTGTAATGAAAATAGTCCCAGGAGAGCACAGATGTAAAGACACAGGAGCAAGATTGCGGACTACCAGCAACGGCTGAAAATACTTTTATTTCAGACATGTAGATCATGACCTGACTTTTAAGTGTAGTGATCCAGCATATGGTTTACAGTGGAGTTTTGGAGGAATAGTCACCACTGGTGGTTATTTTCTGTAATGTCAAGGCAGATACATAACYCTCCCAGTGTCATTCAGTGTGAATATTTAATTCTTACTATCCAGTAAGCACCATAACTTTACTGGTGACAAGTATGACACAGTGAGTACTCTTCTCCTCCTTTTAAGTAACTCAGACATTCTATCCTACCGATGAAATGACAGAAGAAATTTAWAAGCATTTTCCAGTGCTCTTTCCTGGTTTACAATTTTTAATGTATGATCTGTCAGCTATTACTATGAAGTTCACAAGCAGCAACAGAAAGGCAACCCAATTGTCAGCAGGCTTAAATTCCCTCTAAATGAACTGTATTTTTCCATGCAGKGGAAAAGACTGGTGACATCTGCTGATGAAAGAATAAAATAGAATAATTTTGTGCCATTTCAGACAGAACTTGTTAAACACCTAATTCTTTCCAAAAGCAGCCCCAGTTTTATAAAAGGCAACAAGGAACTGATTTATCAGTTAATTCAATACTACCATAGTTCTCTGCAGAGAAGCAGAAAAGGGTGCACTGTGCTTTTGTTAAACATTGCTCAATATATGCAACTGCACACGGAAATTGATGCCTTCCCTATGTTTTAACTGTTAATGCATAAACCAGCACAAACTCTGATGACCTAATGTCTGCACGAGGAACTTTTGTGTTCTCTCACTTCTTTCTTTCACATTGGGAGTCACAGAGGTTTTCTTCGTTCACAATACCTTACATTCTCATAACAAAAAGAAGAAAAATCTATTTAGGCAGTCAATCTGATACAAAAGATCTTTTTTCACACTTTTTGAAAYGCCTAGTGTATGTAGGGCCAAATTCTTAGCCTTTTTAAAAGTGAAGGCAGGATGAATAATAACAACAACAACAGCAGCAACAACAACAACGATCACAATAATAACAATATTTTTAAAAATGTATTATTTCTACACGGAGAAATTTCCAAGTTGCTCAGATTAATTACTCATAATAATAATTCATACATCTCCATAAAGTAACTTTAAATCATTGAATCAGGCTATCCAGATACCTCACCTAGGCTCCCAATCACACTAAAATTATGTGATCATCTGCAATACTAGTTTTTAATATTAAAARCATACTTTTAAAATTCTGCCCCCARTTAAGGACAGAGTAGCCACTGAATGTGTATAAATCAGGTTCCTTCCACTAAGATGAAATAATCTGAATTCCCTAGGAAGTGAAGGACTGTCTTCAGTTCTTCATTTTTAAGTRTGGGTCCTCATTTGTGTGAGCAGGACTGTTAGATCATAGTACAGATGTACTCGGTCATTCAGTTCAGTTGTGTGCCATTAAAAGATAAGTCTTCCCTTGTTTCTTCCAGGAATCACCCTGTCTATTCTCTTCCAGCTGAGCAAAATTACTCTAAAACCCCAGTTTTTAACACTCAGTTTACCAGATTAAAGTGCATTTGCTGAGAAACTGAATTTAAGATAGGTAGCCTCAGCAGCACTTGGGATGGGTGGTAATTGTAGAATCAGACCTTTCTTTCATGAGACAAACTCCAAGAATTTTGACATTTCTTTTAAAAATATATCAGAGCTAAGCTGGTAGATTAGTTAACAGTTCCTGTTTGCTGGCGAAGAAATCTTTTCAAACTTAGTCAGCACTTYGTGTCAGATGCTGAATGTCTGCGGTCATACTCCTAAATTCCTGTTTGTTTTCAGTCAGCTGTTCTGTCTTTTTTCCATAAAAACAAGTAGTTTCACAGGACTCCGTTTCCCCACGTGTCATACTTTTCACAAACAGGGTGTAAGCCACTTCTTGTCTTCCTCAGTGCAGAGGTCATGAAAATCACTCTGCTCACTTTTTTCTCTCCTGTTTCCTTCGCACACAACGTCCTCTAGAGCATAGCTGCCTACTAACGGCTTGTTTCACAAACGTAACAAGTACAAAAGTAATTCCCCTCATGTTCTGCAGAATAAACCAGTGCAAAGAGAATCAGGAAGCCACACAATACCTATGAACCCATATGTGGTACATGTGGAAGTCTTTCTGGGGACTTTGCAGTCCCACAGACAGTGGGGCTATTTTTCACATGACAGTGCCAGAACAGTGGAATATACAGCTGCAAGCCACAGGCCACAGYTGTACCTGTGCTGTCATCTCCTCCWGTGGAGTCTTCCAGTGCTCAGGGGAAAAAATCTCTCTTTCAAAGAGGCTTAATATTTTGGGGTTTATGTACTTCTCTCAACATAAGGTCCAGGAACTGAAACGTTGCCCAAAAAAGTGATGTAAAGT
Source organism: Alauda arvensis (assembly GCA_902810485.1). NCBI lineage: Eukaryota > Metazoa > Chordata > Aves > Passeriformes > Alaudidae > Alauda > Alauda arvensis. The sequence goes on along the minus strand of CADDXX010000090.1, from coordinate 1,525,401 downwards.
GGTGCTGCCACCAGCTGCACCACTGTGTGCTGGGGGTTAGCACTGCACTGAAGCTTAGGGAATACAGTCACGCTAAGTAGGCCAGTGCTAAGGAATTGAACAGCAATGTGGTATTTGCCTAGGCAATGACATTCAATGGTGCTAGATCATTGGGATCACCCTCAGTGTGGTTTTGATCCAACAAAACACACAGGCTCCAAAAACCTCCTAGATATGGTAATTTCCAGGCCATGTTTAGAAATGTAAGTGTGGTTAACAAGCTGTGAGCTCAGAATTCTAAGAGGATTGGCYTATGTGCCATTAAAAATCTGTTATGGTTGATATACAAGATGTAATCAACAAATGGAACTCGTACTTTAATGATTCACTGATTGTGATATTTGGATTTTATTATTACAGTATCTGGTATATACAAATGATACTCTGACTCCTAAATCTGCCCCAGAGCATGCACAGCACAGCAAGGTAAAACCTGTAATAGCAATGCCTCGCTGTCTGTAAGACTCCTAACTTAATCTTGGGTTAAAGCAAACTTTTCCATCTTCCTTCTGAGGCTGAAACAGACGATGTGAGACTTAGTCTCTCTCCATGAGTACTTTCCAGTGGAAYTGATAACTGCACAGGCAGGACTTGGTAGCTCCAATACACATCCTTCTGGACAGCTAACACAGGAAAATTGAATTTGTCTTCCGAACAAAAAAAAACAAAAAGCACTGACAAATTCTTGTGCATTTGGAATGAAATTTGAAAGTAATTTTTCCTGGATGGGAGGAGAGAACAGCAATAGAAACTCAGTCCAAAAAAGCCAATAGAAGTTTTATTGTTCGTATTTTTATGAACAGACCACATATGAAAATAACCACTCATAAAAACTGACTGCTTTTTTCTCAAGTTTGCTCTTCAGATATAATTACAGCAACAGCTCTGCAAACTGTCATGTTATCAGCTTGTTATGTCAGAATAAAGCAAGAGGACAGGTTTCAGAAAAAGTGAATATCATGCMGATGGTGATCTTTAGTCAGTGTATCATTCCTCTAAGTCAGCAAGACTCCTATAGAAACAAAGAATTTAAAAATAATAATAGATAAGGTCTACCTTATTCTTTGTGCACTTTAAGACTGCCCTGTTATTTAAACACTTGGACAATTACTTTTCCCACTATACTTTTTCTCCCCTGTATTTCTCTTTCATTTTGTGTTTCYTCATCAGACCAGTGAAAAATAAAATTGGAAAGCGCAGGTGCCYGTGGAACAAAGGGAAAACAAAGCACTGTGGGAATGGAGGACAGAAGGAATCTGCAATAGTGGGTTTAGTGCGATTCGTAGCATCATCTTTCCAGACTGCCMAGCAAGAGGCCAGTTGCTCAACTCATCATGCTTCAGTGAAAGAGAAACCCATGACTATTGCAACCAGGAAATGTTGACATAATGGAGTTACTAAGAAAACCTGAATCTTAGTTATTTTCCATCTTAGACACATTGCAAGCAAAGTCACACAAGTCGTATGCACATTAGTACCACCACTTTTTTCTTGTTGTTTTGCCTTGAAAGGCCTAATGATAGTTAAGCAAAATGTTTTTTTGTTGTCAGCACAAAAAATAAAATAGCGTTTTTGACAAACACATGAAAACGAACGTGTTGAGCCTGTAGCATGGTTGTATCCTGTGAACAGATTCATTTGCAAGGAAGGGGAACTGCTGAGAACTGCTACTAGGACAGATTCAGACACATGAGTATCTCTGCCTCCAGTTGCTATCATTATTGCACTTTTAATACCCTTGAGGAGACATTAATCCTGTATTCAGGAATTCTCTCAGTACTGAAAATTCTGGACAATGAGCAGCCCATCRGGCTACAGCACTGCTCCACCACACATTGAAAGAGTCACAAGAGGAAGTAGCAGTAGCTAGATATACAGAAGATTGAGCCAGTTAAATCCAACTACAGGGAGTTATAATTGTAGGCAAGGGCTCTGTGGCAKAAAGCAAGCAGGACAAAGGCAGAGTTAGTTGTGGGATTTGAGCAGGATGAGCAAGGCGAGGAGAGGGAGGGAAAAATACATAAGCAGGCTGGGACCTCATGCCCTTGTATTACAGGTGGGTTATTCCCACTGTGGTGGGGAAGGAGGGCGTGGATGCCACTGCAGGGCACGGATCATCTGCCTGCTGCCCACTGGGGTGRTTTGCACGAGAGGAAGTGAGAACATGAACTGCAAAAGGCACTACAGCTGAGCATGTGCCCCTGCCTTGGCACCCCTGACTGCTGCTAAGTCCTTGCAGGGACCTTTGCTTTGACAGCACTTCCAGATCTCCCACTCCTATATTCTATTAGCAGCAATTCACTTTCCATGCTCTCCTCCTTTTTTGAGACTGTAATATGGCTGAATTGCATAGACGTAATCAAAATAAACATTAAAAAATTCTTTTAAAGACATTAATATGTAAATCTTTGTGTCGTCAGTGAAGATTATGATTATCATTCAGAGTCAAGAAATGTTTTGGGGGACAAACAAAAGATAAGGTGTASGCATTTATTTAGCCATGATTTTCATTTTTAGGCCCTGAATATGTGTGCAAATGATCTCCATATGAATAAACTTCAGCTAAAGGCATTGATTAAATCAGTGTGAATTATAATGAGAAGCCAGGATTTCTAAAATCTTGATAGGTATATTTAGCTACCTCTTACTATCTACTTCCTCCTATTCAAAGCAAGTGATCACAGATAAATCACAGACCTACACATTTTGCACATGATGTAAAAATTGTGGAAATAATTGAATTGAAATATGGGGAGCATATAGACAAAATTTTAATTGTTTGTCTTAATGTTCCTGCCTGCTGCTAAATTTGAATCCTTGAATCCTCTGCTCTTCTAATTAATCAGGAACACAAAATGTGCATTTGTTTAGGAAGTGACTAGTAGATCAACTTCAACTTAAGTAAGCAGAAATGAAACAAAAGCTTATGTTTTCCTGCAAAAGTAAGTGACCAGCAGTAAATTCTGGGTAATGAAAGGGGTTTTTTTTCATGACAGAGATCTTAGGCAGAACTAACCACAAGTATGTGTCATTCTTTATTTTTTGTGAAGTTGAGAGGGGAAAGCTAGTCTGCATTTAACATTTGAAAGGTAAAAGTCACACTCAAAATATTTTCAAGTTATTAGTAAAATTAAGGTCCTTACACCTGTTATAATGTCCCAAATATATAAATACTTTGCTTTGAATATGTACCTCAAATATATAGTTCTTGCCATTACTAATGCAACCCAAATAATTTGGAACTTTGTAAAACAACCCAGTAGGAGTGTTTCTAATTGACTGGCAAACAGGTTTCTGCTGGGATGGTATTATCATATAATGGCCATAAAAAGCATAAAGCTACTGAGTTATTGAATCTAGTTTAAATTCCACTCTGAGGCAGAAAACCCACAACAAATCTGTTCTTGGTCAAAGTAATTTTTTGTTGTTAATTTGTGATTTAAGTGTTTAAAGAATTTTCTGARACCTGATTTATTTTGCTGATGTATCATGCTTATAAAATATTGAATATTTTTATAATGGGAAAGGCTCATGCCATTTACTTACTGAGCTGCAATTAATGGTATACCTGTTATTTCTTGTATTGCAATAATTTTCATTGTTTTCATCCTAAGAGTTTAGCCATTATGATTTAAAATAGTAGTGCTGAAAGGCAAATAAAAAAAAAGGAGCTTTTAAAAAATAAATCATTTTGAGTCTATTTGTATTTTCCATCATTTAATACAAACATTTATTTCCTGATTAAGATGCTCAGGACGGGCCTACAGCACCCACCATGTGGGGCTCTGAGCAGCTGGGTCTAGTTAAAGGTGTCCCAGACCATTGCAGGGGCAGTGGAACTAGGAAACTTTAGGGCCCTTTCCAGCCGAAGCCATTTTATGATTAGAAATACAGCAATACCAAAAACTTGGCATCAGAGTGTTTCACAACATTTGTCTGAGAAAAAACAAAGCCAAAAAAMCAGAACCCCAACCAAAAACACAGTTTAACAGTCTAAAAGGGTTCATTAGGGAAAGGTTAYTTACCCTGCATATCCCCAGAGATTCTAGCCTCTTTATCAGTTACTTTGGTAATTTCCATTGATATGAATACCTGTTCCTGTTTGGGTGCCTGTTCAGACTACTGTCCTTATTTCATTGACTAAACAGCAGCTAAGTGTTATATAATAAAAATGCCTWTTAGAAATTTAAAAACAGAGTGAGAAACATCTTTTCTTCATTTTTTCCAAGAATGTGAGCTGTATGCATAGTGTGAAAATGCAGGACAAAATGGGGTTTTTTTCTGGTTTTTTTTTTACCTTGCTCATTGAGGTAGATGGGTTTATTTTCATGCTAATGTCATTTCCTTTTGAAAAGGAATAGTGATTTCTTCTGTTTGAACATGGGGAATGACCTAAAGGTCTCTGCATTGGTCAGTTGGAGGGCTGCTGTGCCCAGGGAGCACAGCACTGTGAGGGCTGTCTTTGCTGGGCTTTGCACAGGCACCCAGCTGCGGCCACATGACTCTTCAAAAAAAGAGTATTAGTTCACAAAAGCCTAAGGAAGTACAGGGCAACTCTTCCAGCTTTGTTCTTTTCTTCCAAGCCTTTAACTTCCTACCCAAACCAAAACTTCACTAGTCTTTCAGAAAAAACATCTGGTATGACAGAGACAGAGTGCACTRGGACCAACATTTAAATTTAAGGTGGCTTTGTTTAGACTCCAAAATGCCTGGCAGAATAGTTATACCACAGACTGATTCCAAGAGGTGAAGAGCATACTATGGCTCTGTTATTTTAGGAGAACCTTTGGCACCAGCCTATTTGTCAGAGCAAAGTGTGAAATAGTCAAGACCCGAATGATCATTCCACCACTATAGAAGTCCACGTGTTCAGGCAGGCAGTATTTACCCTCACTGGACCCAGAAACTGGAGATTGCTGGAATGGGTGCTGTGCCCATGAGAATGTACTCATGTACTCAGGATAGGCCAGCCATTCATGCCCCCCTTCTTCAAGGAAATGAGGGGAGCAGATCTTTTTGCTTGGCTSCTGGTATTTGTTTTTACTTTGCTCTTTCAGCAGGGCACTTCGGCTTGACAACACTTTACTCTGTTCTTGAGTTCAAAATTTTTCAGACTTTAACAAGTCTGGTTAAGCATGCAAATGTCTTCTGGTCTTCATAGTTAAGAATGGTTTAATCTGAAGGCTTAATTTGAAGACTTTCAAATAAATAACAGTACARTGATGTTTTTGCAATACTTAAGCTGTGCACTAGAAATGYTTTYTATTCACTCTGCCTTTTTTTTTTGTTATCTTTGTTACTTTTTAACCTACCACAAGCCATCATCAAGACATATTTCAGTCATTTTCTTGTAAACCAAAACATTTTGACTTATTAATCTTCTCACAAGAGGGGGAAATTTTATTTCCTCAAGTATTTCTTCTCACTATAACACTCTGATTTAGGTTCCTTTCCTATTTTAACTACGTTTTCAAACATGGACATCAGCATCAAAAAATCAGTTTAATTTTGCCACCATCAATGCTGCATGAAGATAATACTTCTTTCTTAAGCTGCTAGAGCCAAGGATTATCCTCTTTGATGTAAAAGACTGGGCTGCAGATCAGGTTAAACTGATCAGGTTTTCTACTGTCATCTGCATTCATGTGCAGTTCCTGTTCAATGTCACTGATTTCTAGGAAGATGAAAGACTCCATTTTGTCTTTTTCCTCAAATATGGTTATGTGTGAATGCAGTTGGAGGTTTTTTCAAAGTGCACTCTCCTCTTGCAACTGAACTACAGAAAAGAAAAAATGGAGTCAGAAGAGGGAGAGAAAAAATAAAAAAAAACACCAAAACGCAATAACTAAGAATACCACAGGAAGAAGAAAGAGAGGGAAAACTGTAGCAGTGTGTTAAGAACATACATCTTTGACAGTCACAGAACATGTCTTAAAACACAGTTTCTCACTCTTCAAGTATCTACAAAAATATCATGTTACTAGGTTCCTTCTGTGYTGCTGTCTTTCAATATATGAAACACCATAAAATTCATTGAACTCTGAATTGTATTTCTTCCTTTATCTTTTTTTTTTTTTCCATAGGAACCACCCCTGTGCAACCATGCCATCTGCCTGTCTGCCTCCCAGCTCCAGCTTCAGTGCAACATCCAAATTGAGCCAAGTCTGAGAGAGGTGCAACATTCTCAAAGATGCTAAGTTATTACAAGTTCATTGGAAAATTAGCAGCCTAAAAGAGGGAAGAAGCCCAATTTAGTATCTCATGGTGAGTCAAAGACAGATCCAACTCAATKTCTGTATTTGAAGAGGCAGCAGCCATCTGGCCAGTGTAGGCACATTTTGGCTGGTTTGTAAAGACACACAATCACAGRWTCACAAAATCACAGAATTATTAAGACTGGAAAAAATCTCCAAGCATACCTTTGACTGATCACACCTTGGCAACTATACAGTGGTTGAACACATCTAAGGACATTGATTCCACCACCTCCCTGGACAGTCCATTCCAATGTTTAACAGCCATTTCCATAAAGAAATTTTTCCTGATGTTCAACCTGAAACTCCCCTGGCACAGATTGAGGCCATGTCCTCTCATCCTGTCAYTGGTTGTCTGGGAAAAGAATCCAACCCCACCTGGGCATGCCTTTCAGGCAGTTGTAGGGAGTGATAAAGTCTCTCCTGAGCCTTCTTTTCTAAAGGATAAACACCCCCAGCTCCCTTAGCTGCTCCTCACAGCACTGGTGCTCCAGACCCTTCCCCAGCTCCACTGCCCTTCTCTGGACTCACTCCAGCACCTCAGKGTCTTTCTTGCACTGAGGGCCCAGAACTGGACACAGCACTCGAGGTGTGGCCTCAGCAGTGCCCAGCACAGGGGGACAATCCCTGCCCTGCTCCTGCTGCCCACACTATTGCTGAGCCAGGCCAGGATGCCATTGGCCTTCTTGGCCACCTGGCCACAGCCTGGCTCATGTTCAGCTGCTGGCACCAGCACACCCAGGTCCTTTCCAGCCACTCTGCCCCAGCCTGTGGCACTGCCTGGGGCTGTTGTGACCCAAGGGCAGGACCCAGCACTGGGCCTTGTTGAACCTCACACCATTGGCCTCAGCCCATGATCCAGACTGTCCAGATCCCTCTGCAGAACCTTCACGTGTAGCTCTGGATCAGCAGCAGGAAACACTGAATGTTTTCTGTGTAAGAATGGGGGGAAGGAGCTGAAGGTGAACCTGAGGAAGGGCAGAACCAGGGCCTATAAAACATACAACCACAGGAAGCTATTCATCTTGCTGCTCCTCATCTTTCACCAATTAATATTAATGAAATTACCACCTTGTTAATGAGAACAGGGAAAGGTGAATCACCAATAAATTTTGGACTCAGTACCAGATCATCAGTGGCTTTAGTTAGTTAGTTCACCCTAATAAGGAGTACCAGCACAGACAAGACACTAGGAAATTCCATTTAATCCGGAAAACTCAATGAAGAGATGACAGCGTTATACAAACACACCTGTTATGCCAGCTTTTCCCAATGCAGAGTCATCACTTCACACCATCCTTACTATAGGATCACTGTGCAGAAGGAAATATTTGAGCTGATTAAATTTTTTATCAGCAAACCAAAACGACCCATGCCCACATTGGCTTGGGAAAAAAAAAATCTCCTTAGAGATGATTGGGAAAAAACTATTTATTTAACAAAGTGCCTACAAACATAAAAATGAATAATATGAAACAATAAAACCTGGCAAAATTGAGAAAGTCCTTGCCATGGGAGCTCAGCTCACTCAGTCTGTTACCAATCTTTCTGGTGCTGGAAAATGCYGGCCTGGGCCYRGTGGCCCACAGGTGTGGATTCCTGATGCTCTTGCTCTYGTGGGTCTTTCAGTGCAAGAGGAGGTTTAAACAGTCCCAAGAAAAAGGAAAAATACCAGTCCAGAGAACTTCTCTGCCTTAGCTAGCTAAAACTAACTAAAAGCAAAGCAGATCTCTGACCCACTGCCTGTCTGTGCCTCAGAGGAACAGTCCAGGAGCTGGAATGCAGAGGAGTGAGCTGCTTTTCTGAAAACAAACTCCATGCTTCTCGTTTCTCCCCCTTCACTCTCAGAACCAGTCTTAAAGGTACAGAACACAACATCTGACACAGACAGAACAGATGATTTGGGGATACAAGCATCATAAGGTCACCCCAGGACACTGGCTTAATCACTTTTGATTATTTTGTTTATTATATCAATAGCTAAGAAATAAACAGGTCTGTGTCTTGCCTACCAGAAAAGAGTATGAACACAAAATAAATTGTGCTATTTCAAATTATTCTACAGTTACCCACGTGTAGCAGGGTTGATGTGCTTTTTTCCAAAGCAGTAAAAATTGTACACATTGCCAACAGCAGCCATGCTACTCTTGTGTCCTAGGTTGCAATGTAAGATGTGCCMAAAGTATGTATTCTATTACCATCTTCATGGGTTGTTGGAACCAGGTGGGGCAGTGTTTTCCCTGCCCCCTCCCTCAGGACTATCTGTTAATGGCCCATCAATGCCCTGGTCAATGACTCACAGGTAACTCCCCTCAGGAGCCATCTCTGCTTAATGGGCAATCAAGGACCCATTGTGTGACTCATAGAATGTTATCAGCCCATTGTGAGATGCTCTGCCCAGGGGGGAGGAGCCAAGCATTCCCACCTGGATGTAACCTGCAGTTTGGGACAGCACAGCCCTGACTGGATTCCCAGAGGACAGGAGCTGCCAGATCTTTCTACAGGATCACTGCTTCAACAAGACTGCTTTATTTGGACTGCTACCACCACCCTAATGAACAGGGTGTCAGGTTGTATTCTGACTCTGCCAAGKGTCTTTTTGTTTGTTCCTTTTACTATTATATTTATTTTATAATTTTCCTATTAAATTGTATTTCTGACTTAGTCTCTCACTGGTTTTGCTTTCAAACCAGTACATATTTAAATACACTTACCAGCTCCAAGAGGTCTGGAGTTACAAAGACTTTCAAACATTTGAAGTACTAGAAACTTTGTTTCAAAATCTATGCATAGGAACATCTTCTCATTAAACTTTCCCATAAAATAAACACATATTTGTGATTTGTGGCCAATGAGCAATTAAACCACATAACAAGAGACAAGTGAATTCCTAGGCAGTCAGACTCATTAAAGAAAATTACTTTAACTGTCGCTGAGGTAATGGCCAAAACTGTGTTCAGGATGTACATCCATGCTATACAGGCTGTAGCTCTAGAGCCTGGGAGGAGATTACAACTATTCCAGTATCTGACAGAGGGTCTGATTTATATATGTGCTTATATATTCTTCTTCTGGGTTTGTGTTTAAAAAGAAGGGGTTTTGTTGGGTTTTTTTCAAGGAAGTTAAAACTCTAAAGCAGAACATATACTTACACATTTCYCAGCAAAGTACAGCCCTCTGCTCACAGCTGCCAGCCTGAGACCTCCCCAGCAGGGYAGCAGTAGGGCACCTGTGAAACTAGACCAGGGCTGCACTGCCTGACAGACCCTTAGAGCAACTCCTTCTTCTGCAGCTGCACTGAAGATGCAGGACAGGACCTCTCTCTTACAGTGGGAGGAGTGCAGTGGCAGTGAAGGCTCTTGCCCTCTGTCTGTGCAGCAGCCAAGTGGGACATGAAATAGGCTGCTAAATGTCCAAGGTCTGCCAAGCACAGCACAAGCTGAGCTCGGTGTTGAGGGAACAAGCTGCTAATTCCTTGAGCTGTGGAGTCACAGAGAGGCACAATGAACCCACCATTTTACAGCCTTTCAGGCTTTCTGGGGAATGAGTGAAATGGAAATGGGTTCAAAGTCCCTTTACATTTAAATTGTGGGTTCAAATTAGAGTTGGCCATTACAGAGATCAGMGATGACCAACCATTACCTYCCTGCTTGCTCTTGAATGGCAGRCACAGAAGTACTGGTCTTCTGAGGRCAGATGCCATGCTCAGAACCAAGGAGATGTCTCTGAATCCCAGAAATCAGCACCATATGGAGACTATATGAATCTAAGTGCTRTAACCAGGAACAAGGTGATTTTGGGAAGGAAAATGGCCTCTCAYTGATGATTATATTGCAACATTCCTAGGAGTGTATAGTATTTTAAATGGCTAATACAGACTGAGTGAAACAGTCMATGTCTCAATCAGACAGCCAATGAAGGCACTTGCTTGTTCTAGCTGATCYATACCACTTCTGCTTATTTCTACACCTGATCTAATCTTATCCTAGTGCTAATTTTCATCAGTATTTTGTGCAGCCATGTGTAAATGAGATCAGCTTGGCAGATACATTCGTTTCTTTCAAGGATTAAGCTCAGGTCYATTTCTGTCTGGGTAGTTAGCTCAGTGCTCAAAATCAAGACCTCTCTTGCCTTACTTATATCTTTCAGTATCTGCAGATTGCTAGATTTACCATTAATCATTAATTGCTTCCAATTAAAACAATCAATCAAAATCTAAAGCAAGTTCATGTTGTTCCTTTCTGCACTTTGATCAAGACACTAGGAACACAACTCTATTTTTAAGGTAACATTCATGCCAACAGAGCTAGCATCTGAATTATGCCCTAGGCAACTTGACTCAATTGGTCTGGGTGGTGGTTTTATGAAGAAAGATTTTAGTGATCTGATCTGATGAACACCACAACTGGACTTCTTCAAAGAACTTTCTTAAGTCAAAATTCAAAATGTTCATGCCATAGATGATCTATTTCTAATAGAAATAATAGCTCTTGCAAGCTGCAGAGGGAAACAAAAGGCAAACTGAACTTCTCAGTCTTGACAACCCTCTCTGGACTCTCCCTTCTAGTAGGAGCAAAACTCACTTTGACACTTTCTCTTCTCAAGCAGTGTGGCAGATCATAGCCTGCTTGCCTAAGGCACAGCCCAGCACACAATTCTGCCTTTCAAACAAACCCATGCGTCTGTYTCCAAATTGCCTTCCCATTTTTAGAAACTCAATCTAATCCCAGAAAGCTTGCCTCTATAGTCTTCCTATCTCCCCTTGCCTCTCTAACCAACCCCTTCCTCAGCACTCRCTGCCAGCAAAGCAGCTTCCCAGGGGCTTTGTATGTCTCAAAACAACTTCCTATGTGCCTCTCCCTTAGACTCAATTTCATTGACATGTACTTGAACGTCTATACTTGCATATGAAATGCAAGACCTTGATTACTCATTTTTCATTCTCTTGAGAATTTCCTCAGCAATGTGCTTTCATGCACATCTTGTACCTATGCAAGATAAAGTGTGTGAGTTGGAGCAAATCACTGTGATCAGTCACATGTTTTACATTGCATAAATTTATTCTGATCTACTGCCTATGTTCTAGCAAGGAGTTCTGCCATCCCGATGCTCAATCTGCTCCTCCTTTATTTTTCCCAGCAAATTTATGTAAACTAATGCCCCTCTCTGTGAAGCCATGCAGATGTTTTGCAGCTAAAAACCTCAGCCTGCAAATAACTTCATGTCTAGCAGTGCCTACCAGCATGTATAAAGCATTCCCACAGAAATAACCAAGCAGCAAGACTGGAAATGAGGAAATGATCACGTAAAGCAAGCATTTTGCCACGCAGAATCTCCCTACAAACAGATGTGAAAATATAGATTTCTCCAGTTGCAATGAAAGAACATTTTGTTCCGGGACTGCATTTGGGATATGCAAGCTCTGGCAGGAATAATTTAGCTTGAAATGAGTGAAGATAAATTAATACTGTTTCCATTGAATATGCCAGGACAATTATTTTCAGCCTGTTTAAAAATATTCACAGAATGTGCTTCAACACAGCAGCACAAGCACCGAGCTGAAAAAAGTGGTGCAAAGCAGACTGGACGCCACGTAAGTAGAATCTCTGCTGAATTTGGGATTGTAGAAGGTAGCAAAGGCTACTGCAGCAGAAGTTGTAGCTGGCCCTTATCCATATTTCAATAAAAGGAAAATGTAAAGGGCTTATGACCATTTCTGTCCTATTTTCTTTCCAAATYAGTATTTTCTGAGGTGTAGGAGGGGGACACAACTCACTACTGCTGACAGATTTCTGTGCACAGGGCACTGATTCATGGTGTACGGGAAGCTGCTCCCCAGGGCCACCAGCATTTCTGATGTCTCAAGAGGAAGTTCCTTACTTCTGTTTGCAGGAGCAACTACCAATCAGCTAAGCTCTGACTGAGAAAAAAAAATCAGGCTAAACAATGCATTTGGTGTAAGACTGGAGTGAGGGGGTACTTTTTGATCAAGATGAAAATCAAAGAAACAGCACTAATGTATTAATATATTTAAGAACTTGATATTTTAAAATCAGGTGCAGGTAAATAAGAGAAAATCTTTCTGAAGTAAAGCCAGTGCAGTCCTGTTTGAGCAAGTTCAAATCAATGCATTTATTTTGATGTTACATTCCTGCAAGTGCTAGACATGGCCAGGTTATGTGGACAATGAGATGTCTCTCCTCTTCCAGCCACATACACTGAGTTGCACTGGGCACAGCACAGCAGCCACCCCTGCACATGTGCAATTTAAAAAATGCAACATCAGAAATATCAGAAGAATGCTGTTACCGGCAATGGGATTCTCTTTTGTCTCTGCCCTTCAMAGGTCTTTAAAGAAAGCACAAAAACATTAGGTGCATGGATTATGAACAGAAAGTTTATTGATTTAATGTATATTTTCAAGGCACTTTCATGYTGAAGTTTAGAACTCCATTTGGTAAAAAGGGGAATCCTTCAGAACTCCATCTTCACTAAATAAAATGTACAACTTCAAGGCCAAGGGAAACAACCAAAATATTCAAGCCAGATTCTGACCAAAAATATGTGTGTGCCTAGAATCTCAAAAGAATCCATAAGCACGAAATAGGTGGGGGTTTATTGCATTTTCTAGATTGACTGTAATTTAAGAAAGCCAGTATGARATTCATCCTAGCTGGTTTTTCTCATCTCAGACCTGGACTAGCAAAGCCAGAGCAGACTTATTTATATTAAATATCTATGTATGAACAAGATAAACAGTCCTCTGCCAAGGACTATTCTGCACTTTCCACAGGGAAAGTTTAACATAATCCAAGTTTCTAATTTATGGGTTTTTTTTACTAGGGGTTCAGAGTGGGAATTTAAAGTTAAATTCATATATAGTTATTGGTCACAATATCGCCTCTGCAGTTTGCATTAAACCAAGTAATCACTGATARTAATAAACTTACATTCATATAAAGTTTTCATCAAAACATTCCATAATATGGCAGGCACTTTGGCACAGTTATCTCACAGCAGCAACAATTAAGGAAGAAAACTGAACGCTGCCACACTTCCCTGATTACTTAGGTGTTAAGGCTGATTTTAACTATAAAAACCAAAACAAAACTGAAAAAAAAATCCTAAACACTTWAAAAATTGAGCAAAATGCACAAGAAACAATCCCATAATTGCTAATCTACTGGAAATGAACATCTGTTGTCAACCAAAACCATGTTGGAAACAGAGCAAGATTTCAGCCCTTATGCTAAAGCCAAAAGAGCCAGCACAAATTCCACCAYCTTTTTTGATGTTCTTATGTAGTACTTTTTTCTCCTAGCATGGAAATGCTCAAACTCAATAATGCCCATTCAATTGTGGAKTTATAACTGCACTGCAGTTTTTTTCACTGTGATGTCATGGTCTCATTTTCTACATCAGCCCTGTGTTCCATCTCCACCACACCCTGACCACCACAAATTCAGGCAGACCCATCTTTACACTGATACACTTAGCAAAATCTCATAGAGAACAYATTTCATTTATGTGTATTTGTTCAYCCTGCCRGAAGCTGACASTGTGRATTTTGTCACCRGACTGCAGGAGTTCTCAGCACTATTTTGGTATCAAACTGTAGGTAAACTGCTTGGTAGGATTTGGAGCATGAGGTCCTTTGCTGTTGACAGGAATGTCTCAGAGCTAGAAAAATGCAAGGCAGGCTTCTTCATGTGTCAGGAAAGTGCTGAGATTAAAATTCTTTACTCCTCCTTGGAGTCTGGCCTGGAGAAAATGTAAAGGGATCASGTTGTTGCTACTGTGTAGAAGTCATTGCAGGTGTGCTGCATCTACAGCTGGGATCTGAAGAAAGCTGGTGTCTGCTCAGTGTTGATAGAAGGGGTCCCAGGAAATGGCAAGAAACACACAGCTGTACCTCCACAAAGGGTGCAGGGGTGTCCCTGTGGAAGCTGGCAACACCACGTCTCTGGCTGAGAGTTGCTCCAAACTGTCCCAGAGACCTCCTTGGGGAAAGCAGTAAAGGTCCACCAAACAGATCTACAGTGATCCACCTGAGACACCTGAACACCCAGAGCCCTTTACACTAATCACATACTTGAACGCACACACGGGCATCAGGGAAGATACAGTAATAACAAAYGTAAAAACAGTGTGACAAGGTTCTAATACATTTTAACTTGAACTTATGGAGGGTTCATATTTTCAGTTTCTACTGCTCTAATAACTTGACCAGCTGAAGATGTGGCTTGTATATTTTCCCCTGACGTGGACTGTTCTTCTTGAAGTAGGCTCTAAAAAAKGCATCACAATCATGTCTGCCCATGRCAGAGRYGGTAAASAGGAGGATTACCCCCACTCCTCCTGTGTTCAGCTCCCAGAACAYAGCAGTAAGCACAGTTTACATCTGGCCCTCCTTGAGGGTGAAAATTTCCCATAACTACAAATGACAGAAACACACTTAATCATCAACAATTTAAAAAATCATCCAAAACAAAGTACTGTGAAATGAATAGTACCAAGAATCTTGAGGTCAGTAAATCCATTCTATAAAAGTGAAAATGGCARTACCTACATAAAATTAGGCCTAAATGAAAATGGTATTCCAGTGTTTACTGAGTGGGTGCAGCGCTGAGACTGCTRAGAACAGTGTTTTTACAAAGAGACTGGATGGAAGCTGTAGCAATTTAAAAGCAAAAAGTAGATGAGAAGTTCACTGTTAATAAGAGATTGGTTATGATCACAGTGCCACTTCAAGGAAGTCAGTTCATTTTTTGTAGTCAACAGGTACTTAATTATTTGTTCTCAGTAGAAAAAAATTGGGCCTTAACTGGAGACTGCATRTCACTGCTGCACTTGGATTTCCAAAAATAGTGAAATATCCCTTTTGCACAGAAATGACTGCACATTTTRTCACCAGAGCAAAGTTGGAGTATGTAGTACCTGGCAGTAGTGTATAAGGCATATTTGTTCAGTGTTCTGGAAGATGAAGGGTGAACTGAAACTTCAGAAGAGGATACATACTGCCTTGCAGGATTGCTTCTGCCAGTAGCTMCCGGACACGTGACAATATGTAGCACACAACTTGATTCTACTGCCATCTGCTTGAGTACATSGACTCAAGAGAAAGAGTGAAAGCTGTGTTTGCTTCACTGAAAGCAGAATTTACCTCTTTTTTCAGGAGCAGGAAATTTTATGCCCATCCAGACATAATCGAGGCCTAAAGGTAATTAAGCAGACAGGCTGACTGATACTCGGTTTTTGCCATGTGAAGTAAAGGATGTATTTTGCCAGTTTTCAGACACTAATAGCTAGAGTTCAGTATCAAATGAAGAAAAAAGAAACCAAAAGAACAAACAACGTTTCACAGTATGCCACCAGAATGCTTATTCACTGCTGTATTATTGTTGTTGCACAACTGAATTCTGGATATCCACTACAGTGAYCTGTCAAAATATTCACAGTTTTGTTTCTTTAGTATTGGCCTCTTGAACAGCCTTCAGGTCAAAATTACATTATTGAAATTAGCACCATGGAAAAACTATTGAAAAAATTTGAAGTTCTTCAAAGAGAAGTAGTAATTCAGAAGGAATAAAAGACCTTTATAGCAAAATTAGTTTTTAAAAAACCAAAAAAACCCATCAATTCTATAAAAAATATAWAATATTTGACAGAAAATTTTACCTGTCATGGGAAATAAAAAATACTGCATACATGGGGTGCACTCAATTCTCCACTGAATTAAGTAAGAATTTTGCTGACATACCAACTGCAAATCTTCTATTATGGCCACTGCAATCAGYAGGATTATTATCATTATTTCACAGGTATTTAGATTTCATCTAACACACAGTGTATCATTTGACCTGTAATAAATGAGTGTAATAAAGAAGAAATTATATCTCAACTATATATATTCACTTTTCCACACCACATCAATTAGCACGACCAAAACTGGTGTAACTATACCCAGTACTGATTGTGCTTCAAAGTTGGGTTTGTCTTTCGACAATATTGGATCATTTCAGGATCAAGATTTAAAAAGACGTTCTTCAGATTCCTTTCTGTAGTTGGAGAAACCAGTGTAGGAAGCAGCTGCTCATGTTTTACTGCCACAAATGGTGAGGCTGTACTTCTCTCAGCYCCCTTCAGAAGAGGAGTCACTGTGACAGTGGGTACAGTCAAACTCCGTTCCAGACATGGACCTGCACTACTGGGRATTGCATCTGTCTGACTTTTGACTAAAGGTTTTGTCTTCTCTTTCTTCTGACACATTAACAAAATGCAGACAGAAGTAACAGCACCAATGAGCAGCACAGATACCAGGACCAGGGGGATAATGATGTACCAAGGGTTGCTATCACTGGCCTGCTCTCTGGGACTCCTAGCACTAACCTGGTTTGTAGTCTTCAACTCCACAGATATACTTGTTCCCACTGCCTGATTTAGCAATGGACCTTCCTCATGTAGGTTTCCCCAGTGATTCTGCCCTGGCCACATAGTTGGTTCAGTCTTCTGTGGTGCTACTGCAGACACTTCATTCTGTGAGGAGGCTASTGCCTCCTCCTTTGAGGTAGAGTGAGCCTTGAAAATGGTTGTGCTGGTTACAAAAGGCACTTCTGTTGTTAAACCCTGCACAAGTGGAGGGCTGTATGGCACAATGGAATACTGAAAACAGCCAACAGCAGGCTGCACAGCATCTGCCCTGAGTAYAAATGTAAATGAGTCATTCAACAGATCGATGCCCGTCATATTTGTGTCTATGTCCAGAAGCAGAACACCACTATCAATGTCRGCCTGGGTGAACACCTGAACATCTTCMAACATTGCATYGTTCACAAATCTTTTCTTCACAATCCTTCCGTGAGAGGGGGGCACTATCACTTCAAATCTAGGATTACTGTTTGTCAAATTGGCTAGCTCAGAAGCATCCAGGTCACTGCTTCCAAATTTATAAGCTGCTTGATTTGAAATCTGCAGGTCAGATACAATTTGAACTAAAGGCTTTGCTGTGATGTTCAGYACTTGTCCTGTTAGATTGCCTTCTGCAGTAAAAAGCATAAACTCCAGTACTTCACTGGAAGCAGTAAGATTTRTCAGGTGGTAAGAGAGCCTTCCTGAGTACAAATCTGCCTGCTCAAATTTAGTAACCTGCTCATTTCCAATCATGAGGTGCCCATATTTGAGTGGCTGAGTTATTTCATACATGATATTAGTGCTTTTTCCATTTGTGACAGCTGAAAGCTGAACATCAGTTATAGTGACAGATGTCTGGCCCTGTGGCAGAGCAACATTGGTAAGGTTGACCAGGACAAGTGCAATTGGTATGACTTCAAGGCTGAACAGTTTGTATAAAGGACGATGCTTACCATCAGTCACGCTGAAATAAAACACCCCAGAAGATGAACTTCCATCTTGTACAAACCACACCTTACCACTGTCAACATCAGCTTGTGTGAAATCTTTTATAGGGACACTGAGATTGCTTTTCATTGCTAAGTAACCATTATTGGGGTTGCTAACAATGGTGTATTTCAGCTCATCTGGGGCATTATCTAAGTCTTCAACTTTCAGGTTCTCTGTCCCCAGCATTGACACATCTCCCTGCAGGACTTTCAAGTGCAGTCTTTTAGTCTTCAGCTCTGGAGATTGATCATTCACTGGGAAAACAGTGATRTTAAACATTTCCTCTAAAACTTCACTATGGGGCTTTGTAGCAGGCTTGCTCTTTAGGTTTAACCAAACAGCAAAAGTGAAATTGTCATTCAGAGATTCAGAATTATCATGTATGTACATAATTCCAAATTTGTCCAGTATATATTGGGAGAAGTTAGGCTTTTCTTTGGTAACATTTCGTTCTYCAACAACAATTGTGCCATGTTGGGGTAAAGACAGAACCTGATACCAGACTTCATACATGGAGCGCTGTGCATCAGGTAGCTTAAGCAACAGATTTGAAGCATCTAAATTTGTTTTGTTGATTAATACTCTACCTCCTTCCTGGACTTCTGCACCTGGCAGAAATGAAAAGAGAAYCTTAGAAACAGAACATTTTATAGTTGCACTATTTCAGAAACTACATATCGAACATTGCTCAAAAAATTTTCTCCTTTGTGGTATCCTTGATTTCCACATGTGATGGATAAAAATACATTACCACTACTTTTAAATACAATCAGATATAAGAAACAAGATTTTTGGACTGATTCATACACTAAGATTAAAGCAATACCAGTATCTCAAAGCTTCTGATAGTGTTTTTCACCTACCATTACAGAAAACAAAATATTCTTTACAGCAGTAGGAAGCATCAAACATATGTAGCTATCTAATTTCTAAGGGTGCAGTGCATGCAGCTTTCCAGGCCAATACCGTAAGAGCTCTCTGTCTCAGAAGTATTCTGGTCACTGCTTACTGAAGAGAAATAAATTTTTGGGTTTTTTCTCCATTCTTCAATGGACCTCTGACAGATCCAAAACAATTTTGAGCCCAAACAGTGAAGCATTTTTACCTGTATTTGCGAGAAGACGACTATTCTGATCATGCCTGTCAATTTCATATGAAATGACAACATGGAACGTCTGGATATCCAGAGCTGATGGTGGAGAGGAGACAGTAAATGTAAAGAAATCTTCTGCACTCCAGTCAGCTGACTCAGCATGTAAGTGTTCATACATGATCACACCTTCATCAACCTGTTCCAGGTAAAGAGATGACATACATTTAAGAGGAAGGTAATTATAAACAGAGGAGTGTTAAGGACAGAAAAAATATCTTGAGAACACTGCTCAAAGAGACTWCTGTACCTTAGCCCATGCACAGACTCATAGAATTGTTTAGGTTGCAGAAGACCTRTAAGATCAAACTCAACTGTTAACCCAGAGCTGCCAAGTCCACCACTAAAACATGTTCCAARTGCCACATCTACATGTCTTTTAAAATAYCCAGATTGGTGATTCAATCACTCTTCTGGGCAGTCTGGTTCAATGTTTCACACTAAGTAAGATGTCCTACTATTCCATTTAAAACTACCTGGGACAGATTGAGGCCATGTCCTCTCATCCTACTACTTGTTACATGGGCAAAGAGGCTGAAC
>CADDXX010000090.1:1477438-1505632 GCA_902810485.1 Alauda arvensis | reverse complement strand
CACCAGCACCCCCAGGTCCTTTCCAGCCACTCTGTCCCAGCCTGTGGCACTGCCTGGGGCTGTTGTGACCCAAGGGCAGGACCCAGCACTGGGCCTTGTTGAACCTCACACCACTGGCCTCAGCCCATGGATCCCGCCTGTATGTCTACTGAGATTATCCTGCATTTCTCTTTCTCTTAAGATGGACTCTGTGTTGCCAGATAAACACCTGAAAGTAAGTGAAATGTTACTGGGCATGAATGTTTAGTAAAAGCCTTACATAAAGAGCAGAGAGATACATAACACTGACAAACTATCTCAAACTCGGAATGGTAATGGTGATCATGAGCTCAGATGGACTATATTTTTAGTAAATCAGAGTATCATGTCCAGGGTTTTCTTTGTAAGAACACTAGGAGGGCAGGTTTACTTGTCTTGAAAAAGCATATGAAAGGCTGAATGCTGGAGAAGGGGTTTGATGCAGTTATTTCCTGCAAATAGCAAAAGATACTTGGTAAGATACTAAGAAAACCAGAAGGAAGTGTAATGACCACTGGTATTTACTCTCACTTACAAGCAAAGAGTTGATGGAACTCCATAGTGGAAAATTYGTACATCGCAGTAAGACGGAGATTCCTAAAAGATAGGAATCTATCCCTGCCTACACTGACCTTGCAGATCATCATATTCAAGGAATCTCATCAATCCACTGTGAGTAATCAATCTTCAAAGTATTGCAGGATACTGCAGTAAATCTCCAGAGAAACAAATGCACATACAAGATAAAACCATTTATCTCTTTAGACCTCAAAGAAAAAGGCCGTTTTTTCAGATTATTTCTCATCAGCTGGAACTATGTCTGAATTTTAAGATCAATACTATAATACATGTAATAGAATTGCTAAGGACASCAAGATTAGAAGGCTTACTGAATCTTATCCTGTAGATTCAGCATCTAACCTTCTTGATAATAAATTYACTGGCCTGGAGAAATGACAGTTACACCTATTAAATCCTTGGCAAGTTCCCAGGCAACCACTGACCTGACTTGCACATGTTAGTTTGTAATTGCCAGAGAAATCCATATCTGAGATGGTGATGGGTTTAAATTTACTGTTTTAACACACTCCTCACACCCTGCAAACACCTTGAAGGGACTCATTAGTACACATTTCTACCACATATGCTTGAAAGATGTGAAAAAAGAAAACAAAACAAAACCCCCCCTGCTGTTATCACAGTGACTACAGAGAGACTGTATCCTGAAATTACTGCAACAGCCCCCACTGAGATCACTACGCAAACTGGGCTTTCAAGGTCAGTTTTCTCAGCAGCCTCAAAACCATCTCAAWTTTTCTGCAAAAAATGTAGCCTGATATGATAAAATCCTTTATGCACATCTCTAGGTTTTTGCTTTCTGTATACCAATTTAATTCTTAATGGCTACTATAGGACAAACAAAAAAACAATTAACAGCAAAAGGATATGTTAATATGTTAAGTTCTGGGTAACTTTCCAAAATCTCTCTAGGACTTCAAGCTGAGGACAGCAAATTTTTGTAACTCGTACAGGCACAATACACATCCTTTAAATTCAGCAATGTTTAGTACCAATCTTAACTGGTTGGTTGTTTTGGGGTTTGTTGACTGCAAATCCATTCTAATGTCTGGGCTAAGAACAAAATGGAACTGGTGAGGATTTCTGTGTTTACCTCTGCAGTGACTCTATATAATGAAGAAGCTGTGGCTTACTGCAAGATGAAAAGGCTTCTAAGATATCACAGAAAGTCCTGCTGAGGAAAACAAAAATCAAACAGGAAAAACTCCTGTGTTATTCAAGAGTGTTTAATGTGCAAATAATTTTCTTGTATTAGCTGAACAACATCWGTTCAAGAAAAATGTCTTGGAATACAATAGTAATTTCTGTTTCTTTTGGGGTTTTTTTTTCCCCTTTGGCAACAAAGCAATAGACCACAGGGCATATGGAAGAGTTCAGCACCCAGCAAAAGGAATAACTACTTTTCCAAAGTGAAATTTCAAGTTCCTCAACACAGAATTAAGTAAATAAAAACCCACAGACCTACACTAATGCAAATTCTTTTTCAATTCAAATGAGTTTTATAAGCTTATTACCAAACAGAAACTAAATGCTTTCGTCTCCATTACATGGAAAATGTACAATCTCTGTAACATAAATGCAAGTTTCTTCACTCATATTTAACTTCCTGTAATCACAACACAGAGTACTGAAAGTTTACTTAGGATCCCTTTTCTCTCCCTTATATCTCATTCTCTACCAGAATAAATACAAAGATTGTTTGGATACTTGAATTCCACCCACAAGAAGTCATAGCTCTACTTATTTGAAATTAAAACAGCCAATAGAACTATCTCCAACAGACAAGAAAAGCATACATAGTATTTCAGCCCAAAATCTTACACAATTTACAATATTAAAAGAAAAGTTAGCTATATACTAGTAAAGCTAAAGCTACAGAGAATAAGCGACATGTTCTGATGTGGCACTGTCCGATAAACACACATAATGGTCATATCCATAGGCAAAAAGAGTGACACTTCCAAACCTTATCTGAAATATTTTCTGTCTAACATGCTTAACTGTTTCATCTAATACTCACACATTTTGGGATCACAAGGGTACAGTGTCATTATACAATTCATCTTGTTCACAAAACATGACAAAATTCAGCAACTTTTGAAACAAAACCAGTAACACAATGGGATTACAATGTGTTTTTTATGAGAACCATTCTGTGTTCATCTTGATTTATAAAGTCCACGTGGAGACCCATTCCCCAACCACCCTTGGTCAGGTTGTTTCAAAGTCTGATGACAACAAATAGAAATGTCAATCCTTTTTCCAGGTTTTACTGCCAGTTTCAAATTCTGGCCAACAGATTTTCTTATTTCTTCATATACTAAATCAAATAGCTACATTTAAAATCTGTAAACATATGTTTTCCCATGAGCAAAGTCAGAAGATTGACCCCCTTTTATCTCCCTCATTTCAATTTTCTGAGAATAGKTTAATGCATGCTGAAGATAGTTATATTCAGATTCTGCACACAGACAAGTAATTCCTTTTGCAAAATAATTTTTCCATCAAGTTACATAAGCTGCCACGTTGTAGTCTTTCAGTAAGAGAACCTGTATCACAGCTAAGATACTTCAARCACTTAGTACCACAGCCAATCCAGTCAATAAAATTCATCTTGGGGACACCCATGAGGACTGTGTACAGCTGAAATGAATCTGGTTCTTGGACTTTTCATAGAGAATAAGGCTGCTCCTTCAGTCAAAAAAAAACTAAAAGCTTCCAACCTCTGACTGCTGGTTAATGGCACCAGAACAGCTCTTCTTGACAAATAGTGTTACAAGCAAAACAGTGAGAATTGCCAAGACCAGCTAGTATCCAAGCRGAGGGGAACAAAGGCTCCTCTTGTGTTCATTACTAGATGCCAAATATTTAATGACATAGCAAATCTGGGTGATTGCACTAATGGATCACATATGCCCAGTTACTTAACAGATAGAAATGGATCACACAAAGAATGAACAACTCAGATGCCCTCTGAAGTAATAATCTACCCCTCAACCAGTTTTTATKAAGTAAATGCTTACCATAGACTGTGTAAAACTGAAGATTTCCTGAGTAGTATCATCAGAATCTACTCTGATCAGCCTTCCAAGTTTTGGGGAAGTTACAACCACAAAAGTTATAGTTCTGTTTCCTGCATTGGTCACATCATTAGTTACAGCTTTCAGATYATGTTGTGAAATAGGTTTCCTGGAACCTAAAAAATATCAAGTATAGGAAGAAGATTTACAACAGCATTTTTTTCCTTAAGCCTAAATTTTGTATGCACAACTCATAGACTCACGAATATGTTCTACTTAACATTTTAATAACATTTTATAAGATCAGGAGGGTTACTCTTTCTAGTTACCTTCTGGTTACAACTCTTCCACATCCTATTCAAATGAAAAAACCATGAGTAGGACATACCCTTGTTTTAAAAACACAAAAAATGCAGCTCTCTTCAGTACATGTAATCSCTAAATACTGGCTTCTGAAAAAACTACCCTAAGTATAGGACATAGCATGTATAAGAAGTTCTGTTTCTACATCACATGTCTAGAACCAAATTCAAACTCCAATGTTTTTGGTGTTCCCAGCTGCCACAGAAGACACAGGTGATTCCACTGAGAGAAGCCTCAACACAGCGAAGTTTCTAGGGAACGCATAAACCAAAATCAGTCATTAACAAAAGTACACTTTATCAATATGAAATAGGATTTTCATTACATAAAATTAAAACCTAAGTTCTGAATTAAAAAAAAATAGAAAGAATACCCTATAACAGAAATAATAGCCTGAACTGAAATGTGTATTATTTATTAACATAGATGGAGACTGAGTGSTAACAAAATCCTTTTAATACATAGCACCACACTGACCTTAGTAAGGTTACTACCTTCTGGCTTAAAGATTATAAAGAGCTTTCTGGCATTAGTCAAACTTAAGACAATTTTTGACATAGCTGGGGCAGTAATTTCCTAAAAGCTAGTTATTTCCTAAAAGAAAAAAAAATCTGGCTTCTTTTTGATGCAGTTTCAAGGCAGTTTCAAGGTACACAATCAGCAAACTAAAATTTATGTCCAGTGATAATTTTAGAGGAGCAAGATTCCCATCATCCTACTCCCCCTGTATCCCCACTTCTGTGTCCGTTTTCAGATTTTCTCTTCTCCTTGAGCAACAAGCTTCTATAGGTTTCAATACATAATTTCAAAGACTATATGGTAGTAAATACACTTGAAGTCTGAATTATCAATCCATCTTAAATCATTATGTTCCTACAGGAATAACACAAAATAACACATATATATGCTACAAATATTCAGAAGAAAAAATATGGTAAGGACAATGAAGAATAGGGATGCTCTGAAAGCCATTATTAATACAGGATTCTGCTTGCTCCCATCTGCTTGTGCTGTGGTTCAAATAACAACTACTTTGAAACAGAATTACTATCTTGTAATATGCCTGTTTTCCCATTTTTTACCTTCCCACGTCTCTCTGGGTTCCTACTGTTTTAAAAAGTGTARGAGTCTCTCAGGTTGAGAAAAATTCTCCCAGACAGTATCTAATTCWAGAACTCTCCCTCCTCTTCCTCTCCCTTCTTTTCCCTTTTTTCTGTGACAGGGAGGGAGGGAACCATGACCTTGTGCATACAGCAGATGCAGTCAAGAAGGTACCACTTAGCTCAACAGTTAATCTGACCACAAAAATCTGCAAATGTAGTATTGATCAGTATCCTGCTAGTTATGCAAATCAGGCCTTATTGCCTTAGCAGAGTAGGACAGAGTAACTCTAAAACATGGTCACACTGTAGGGATGGAAGTTACTGCTCCAGTTTTTCATGACTACACCATCACACTGCCATCACAGAGCAGAGCCATGGGGAGCAACGACATGTGTCACAAAACCCCCTCAGACCWAACAGACCTGCTCTCACTCATTGAACACCACAGGCTGAAATACAGTCTAGAGACATATACAACAAAGTCCATCATCTCTTCTGTAAAATGGCATCCTCCCCCAAACACACTTCTTCACCCTCTTCTGACCTCAGAGTTGAGAACCTTCCCAGGCACCCTCAGTAGTTCTCTGGTCTGATACCTCAACAGGGAGAGGAAGGTTATTTGCCAGCCAGCGGACTGGTGAAGGAAATTGAAGTGAGAACACTCAYGGCCTGTGTGTTCCCAGTCACAGAAGGAGAGGTCACAAAAACCCCACCCAAACACAGGGGACAGGAACAGAGAGAGGAGGAAAACACGGAGCAAGAGCAGGTGATATTGAGTAGGGCCAAGCTAATCGGTTCAARTAGAGTGCAACAGCCTAATAATCTTGTTACACATTTTAATGGCCTACAGTAAAGATTTGGAAAATGCTCTGGCGTGAGCATTCTCCCTATCACTGCTAAACAGTTATGAATCATCTCATCTACAGACTGGTTAGAAGCTCTGCTTCCAATTAACTACAGGCTTACTCTTCTCAGAGAAACTCAGCGCGTTTCTTGTTTGAGCCTTCCTGAAGAAGCAAATCCTCCCATTGCACATACCTAGCATACAGTAGAAAAAGCTAATCTATCTAGCAGCCAATTTTCTGAGTATGCTGAATAAAACAAGCTTCTGTTAAAACAGAAAAAAAATGGTATAAATTATCTAAACAGATCTGGTATACCCAACACAAAAGAAGACAGCAGTTCATGCTGTTAAAAAATTGCAGAACAATATGCTTGAGAGAATAGTTTACACCCAGTCATGAAGACTTGGTAAATTCTYCACAATAAATTCAATTTTTACTGCCCCAGAGAGAAGATTTCTCAAGCTGGCTCAAAAACACACTTTTTAGTAGTGTTATAAAATTAAACAGAACACTGGCTGTTGTTTTTATATTTATTAACCATTTTGCACCCTCGTTGTTTTAATAGTCATTTAATGTTGGCAAAGTACAGCTGAAAGCCATACAGCTCCAGAATGTCTCTAAAAATACCATAAAGAGGACATGTAAAAAAGCTTGTAACACTTTATAACATCTAAAGGTATTTTGCTAAACCAAAGGAAGTGAGAATTCAGGGAAAAATAACTGCAATCTTGGATGAATACAGTTTGCAGCGCTGAAAAAAATACTGTATTTTGTAAACTGAAGAACTGATTGACAGCCTAGAGACTTTGCCTTCTATGGACGTATCAGGCATACTTTTCTTACAATTATCATTGGCTTAAGACAGAATTCTAGTAAATCCCTGTGCCCAAGGCAACCTTACACATCAAAACTGCAGGTTAATAAGCWTTGTAAGTGGATTTATGTGAATCCCATTTATATTGACTGAATTAGAAGATCATGCTGCTACAATCTCATTTTCTGTTGCCTGTATTTAAGTAGCTGTTGTTGCAAACCTTTGTTTTTGCAGTTTACATTCAGGAAGTTTAAGAAGATAAAGTGTTCCTCTTCCATATCCAATTAATAAATCAAGGTACAGATTACAACCTCTAGAGCTCTGACAATTCTTAGTATCTCTCTGATGCTACAGATCACATTCAGAGGAAAACAAAAAAAAGAAGGCAGCACAAACAAAAGTGTGGTGCAAGACATCACTGACAATACTTTTATTTCTCCTTTAATCCTGCAACAAATGTTATATTCCTAACTCAATGAGGGATTACTCCTGCCAGTGCAAAGGAGTAAATGGYTCTGGTGAGACCTCTTAGCACATCAACTCCTTCAATGGTATGATTTCATTAAAAAAATACTCAGCTGCTGAACCAAATAGCTACAAATGCACAAATGTGAATCAAAGTTTTCAGTCTTTCTGATTTCTCAGTATGTGCTGCTGTCTATAATTCATTTTAAACAAAAGAAAAGTGAACTAGCAATCTGGAAAACTTACATGTGCTATTCTGAATCTCATGGACACAAGCTTCACTCCTCTATTGCTCTTACAAGGCACTTTCACAACCACCTAAGACATCTCTAAATTTGAATGGACTCCTGAGATTTTAAACAAACCTGAATAGGAAATCTCCAGAGCTTAGGCAGTGTTACTATCACAYTGCACTTGAACATTTCACTGCCAGTTTCTGGGACTCCAAGCACGTGCATACCAAAAAGTTAAAGACTACAAAGCTAAAAAGCAGCATGGTGTTTGAGAAAACATTAACCCTTTTTTTTTAAAAACACACATAAATGTTCCCAGCTACAGTTTTCCATAGTTTAGTCAGTTAAGTATCTGGCAAATAACTCTGTAATAGGCAGTATTTTCAAGTGGACAAAATCATGATAATCTCAAAAAACAGACCTGGRAAGACTCCGAGCCCTTTGTTCACTTCAAGGGTAATGACCAGCATCTGAGCTGTGATGCTAAAAATCTGTCGTGGAGCAAAGTTCAAACCATCTGTCACCTGAAAGTTGAAGCCTCCAGACATTGCTCCTGTGGAAATCAAAATAAGAATTTTRTTCTTGTATTACTCTGTCACACAAAATGCACACATACACTGGACACCTTTCACTCCTGGCTACAGTGACATATTGTTGAGGAATACATTTAGTAGCTCTGGGTGCAGCTGTAGCAGAGCTGCAGGTTGAGCTCTGGGTGGCAGAAGCCTGAGGCAAGAGGCCCTGAACTGCTGACCCTTTGCTTAACAAAGGACACGGGGACCTGCTGCCAGGGGACCAACACTCAGAGACACGGCAGGTGCTGAGGACTCCAGACTTTTGTGGCTTAGATTGCAAAGCCTTTTTGTCAAAGCCACAGCTGTGATTCTGTTGTTGCACAATAATAAATTATTTTAAGGATACAGGCACCTGAGATTCTGCTAAGGGAAACCTGAGGTCAAGTCAGTGAGGAAACCTTGTCTGACTGTGTGTTAGGCATGTAGGGAGTCAGGCAGGGCTCACTGCAGCCACCAGATGTGACGGGGGTTCCATCTAAACAATCAAAGTCTTGGGTAGTGTCAGTGTGATTGCCAAAGTGATTCCTGGATGGGCAGACAGGAAAGTTTCCTTAGCAATAYATCCAAGATCATCCTGAAAGCAACTTTTGATCAGAGCCCTTGTATCTTAATTAGAATTAAATAAATTGATAATGCAATTAACTTCCCCAGGAAGAACTACTGGATGTTGTTTTCAGTGAAGACCAGACACCCCTTAGATGTAAATCAGCAAGAGTGCCCCCCTCTTCCCTTTCTTCACTGATTCAGCGGGGCCGAAATCAAGTTAAATTTGGGAAGACAATGTCTCCCAGATTTCCAACTCAATTTATCTCTTACGAAGGTGCAAAGCACTTCGGCAGTAACATTTTAGCAAAAAAGGAATTTGGGCAGAAAATAACTAGAATGTTCTTTCATTTTGTTTTRTATTTAAAGGTCTGGATAAACTCTTGGGTTGTTTCCTTAGCCTCTTCACTGCACTTYAGCTTTGCTGAAGAAGGTATGTTGTCACAGCTTAAACTGTTTCAGAGGCTATGTGTACTAATAATAAATGCACATTTTTTCCTTTAATCTTAGGACCTGTATGTACTTTGGCACAAGCAATAGCAAAATACCTCCAGGAGTYTGAGTGAATTCCTATAAAAATACATGTCTCAGAACTGACAGGCTGCTTTTAAGCAGAGGTCCCCCATGTTGTTCAATTAGGTAAAAAGACAAAACAAAAAAGTGAAACATTAACTGTTGCAGAGAATTACCATGCTCCTGAATTTGCTTTGCCCAATTTAGTCGCAAGATATTGCCACAAGAATATAGATACTGAAAGCCAGAGAGTACCATGTACTTTCAATGTAAAGACCACCATGCCTTGCCTAACTATAAATTAACATATCAGAAGAATCAAATGTRGGTTCTGAGATTATAGTTAACAATACACCTAAGAAATGCTCTTATATTAGCCAGGCAGCTGAAGCAGCTCTAGGAGATCTGGTCATATTGTTTTTATTTTAAAAGTTTTTATTTTCTGATGCATTCTCCTGATAAAAAAGAACAAGTTTCTTATTCAAAAAAGCATCTGGGAGTCTACTATTTGTACTAAGTTGAAAAAACCCCAAACAAACCTGCTTACATATCCTTGCCTGCCTTTTTGGCTAAGGCAGGTCAACTGCTTGACTGACACAGACATTTCGTCATCAGCAGTCAGGAAAGAACTGCATCTCAAAGTTCTGCCTGGGTGGAGCATTTATAATTTTATCACAATTAATTTTTTTCAGATGTATCTGATCAGAGGTGATTAAACAACACCAGAAAGAGGGTTTGTAAAACTGCATTGAGAAGACACAAAGACTTCAGAACCCACAAGAGTTCAATTACTGCCCTAAGAAAAACAGTCAGGGTTTAAGGGCAGGGCCCACACTGCAAAAGTGAGAGGGGAGCACCCTAGAGTGAAGCAACAGTGAAAAAGAGAAGGAATTCTTATGCTGAAAGAGGGGTACAGAAAAGGAAAGGTGTCTTCTAGTTTTGCATTTACGCTGGTAACAGAACAATCASGGGATTGTGGAGGAAACAAATAAAAAAATTCGAGGGGAAAACATGAGAGCAAAGAGGAAGATTTGCAACTCACAGCACAGAATAAGCAGCATAATGTAACTCATAAGGCTGAGCAATGTGAAGGGAAAATTCTGAAGTCTAATTTAGAGGCATAGAAGTAAAGTATGGTATTACTTTTACTGGCAGTAAAAAAGACACCGAGGATGGAGAGTCATTGCCACATGCAGATGTAAAAAATGTGTAGTGCCATGAGGAGTAGCCAGAGGATGGAAGAGCTACCTCAGCAAAGAAGATGATGCTCTTCCCTCTGAAAAGAAGTGAGAAGGAAGAGTAGATTGAGTACTTCCAAGAGGAGACAACGAAGTCAGCACACACCCTAAGACTGATGACAAGGAAACTTAGACAAAAGGGATAAAAAGCTGAATAACAGCAACAAGATAAGGAAAGGCCCCAGGTCAAGGCTGGCAGCAGTAAGATGGGAGTAACAATTACATTTCCAGCAACAGATCAAGGAGGGAAGAAAACAGCTGACTGAGAAATGCAAAGAACTCAGATAACCAGAGTACTTTGTGAAGCACTAGGGACCATAAGGTTCGGTAGATGACAGAGCCAGAAYGGCTGCTAGACCTGACACACAACCTGGACAGTTTTATCCCACAAATTTACTCTACACTCCCACTCGCTGGAAAATGAAAGTTGCTGTTCCTTTCATTTTTATTAATCAAGATTCACTCTCTAAGACTACAGGTGTGCATTTGCCCTTTCTGGAACACAGAGTGGATTAATCTCCTCACACTGAGACTTACTGTTGTCCTGCCATCATAAGGCTTTTTACATGTCAAAGTCTCCTCTGGGACAATTTAAATAGCTTGGCTCACTTTTKTCATGCTCTTGACCTTTCATTTCCTGACCAAATGATTTGAGCAGGATACTTCCAGATCACCAGAAACTGCTTGTAAAGCAATTTCAGCAACACAAATGCACTCTACAATACTGCATCATAAGGCATCAWAAGGCAGAGTACTTCAACCTCATTAAAACACAGCACAAATCTGGAGTGACTGCTGCACCCAAGGGAGAACTGGAATTCCAGCTTGCCTCAGGGCTGGCAGAAGAGCAGTGTATCTTTTCTATCTCCATCCCAAAATAATTATTTATTCCTTCTGTAGCAACTCCTCTCTTCTTTCAACTGAGGTAACATAGTAATACAGCTGAAGCAGGAAACAGGCAGCTATYACCATGTGAAAGCCCTACCTCTTCCGGCTGGAACTCCACTGGGAAGTTCATTCCTGCGGCTTCCCACCACTGCCACTCAAGGATGCACAAAGCTGCCCTGACTTCTTTTATTCCCCATACATTCTCTCAAATKCACAAAACCCCCAGTCTCTATCTCTGTACAACAGGACAAAGAGTGAATGTTTAATTCTTTCACAGCCTGAAAGGGACATTGACATCACACATATCTACCATAACTTCATCATCCAACACTGTACTGTGGTAGGTATCTGTGATACTGCTGGTCCATGAACAGTTCTGCACTGTATCAAGATAGAAAGGCTTCAGGAAATTTCCAATTACAACAGTCAAAAAAATGGATTCCCTTTCTCTGCATGGAAATGTCCCCCTATTGCAAAATTGCTTTCAGAAAGAAGGCTGCTATCTAATGAACCACAAGAAMACCAAGGTTTCCCAGTGAGCACACATTTAAGTAGATGTGAGACCCTTTCTTGTTTASTTTTTGAGATAATGTATAATCAGTGTATAACACTTCACATAACAATTGTTCTGAGATCTTTATGATGGGATCTTTACTGGATTACAAACACAGATATACTGAATAGGAGCAATATTCTGGTATCAGATGTGGTATTTTTGAAATCACATACCATTGTGTACAAACACCAGCTGCYCCTTAATTATATGAGCCTGGGTAAAAGTAAGGATGCTCTTGTTTGGAGAAGACTTCAGAGCCAAGTGCCCATTGCTAGGTGGAGTAATGGAATACACCAGTTCTGATGGTGAGGAGTCCTTGTCTTCTGCACAGAGGTCATCAATAGTTATTTCTGTGACTGAACCCARCCAGACCTAGAAAAGCAAAAATAATTTAGAAAAATAAATAAAGAATGCATACAAAAGAAAATTTGGACAACAGGAGGGATKGGGATGGATGACACATGGCTCCAAGAAAAAGGAAGAATAAAGATCTATGCTGTGCAACACTAGCAGCTCTAACAGGTTTCCTTTCTGTCCATCCAAATCTCTGACTACAGACTGGCATAGTTCATCCTGACAAATTGTTTGCAAAATACAAGACCTTGAAATAACACAAGCAAACACACCCTACACCAGCAAAGACTTTCAGACAGTTGGAGCACAAGTACTCTATTTGTCAAGCATTATACAAACTCTTAGAAACATAACAAAATTGTATTATGATAACTGAGTCAAGAAGCTGCTTTCCAACACATACACATGAATATTAGTGTCATGTATTTCACAGCAGGTAAGRCATTGAATATGCTCTACTCTCACCAGCAGAAAAGATGAAAGAAAAACAGCCTGGGGACARCACAAACTCTAATACAAATAGAACACTTCTTGTAGCTGCACTATTTTCTTCAAACRAAGTGCACTAAAGGCCCTTTCTTTGTGCACTAAAAAACCCAGAGATGCTCAGTCCAGTGGGAGATGAAACCAACACCTCCAAAAGCTACCTACCATTTTGCAAGGTTATGATCCCAGAAAAACAGTTAACTAGTTTTCAGAAAGATGCTATAAAAACCATTATTTACTTCCAGTAAATCTGAATCTGGAGCACATTCTAAGTCTAATTCCAGAGGAGAGCCATGAGATTGATAAAAGGACTGGAGCACCTCTCCTATGAAGTCGGGCTGAGAAAACTGGGGCTGTTCAGCCCGGAGAAGAGAAGGTTGTGTGGGGACCTCACAGACACCTTCCAGTATCTGAAGGGGCCTATGGGGAAGCTGAAGAGGGATTCTCTGACAGGAACTGGAGTGACAGGGCAAGGAGGAATGGGTACACACTGAAAGAGGGGAAATTCAGTTAGATATGAGGACAAAATTCTTTACCGTGAGGGTAGTGAGATACTAGAACAGGTTGCCAAGGGAGGTTGTGRATTGCCCAACCCTGGCAGTGTTCAAAGCCAGGTTGGATAAGGCTTCAAGCAGCCTGGCAAGGGGAGTTAGGACTAGATGATCTTTAAGGTCCCTTATTTAAAGCAGAAAGGACTGGATCCCTACCTAACTGGATAATTTCTTTGGAAAGGATAAGCAATGGCCCATTTTGTTCTTCATCTCTGCTGTATATATTTGGAAATACAGACAAAAGTGTTAACAAAGAACAACACATTTTTATCTCAACATGAAGTGAAATTCTTAAAATATTCACTACATCAATATCAATGATTTCCAGGCACACTTTATAACATAGGGTAAAATCTTAAKACCCTAAACCTTTAAATACCTCAGCCTGAGCTTCAAAACACACATTGCATCATTCCCTCCTGTCTTCCTAGGTCTTAGTACACATACTAARTATCTGGGAGTAACATCACATCAAATGGCTGAAGAGGACAAACGATCCTTCACAAAGGCCATTTTACCTCTGCCAAAGCCTAAAATCAGCAATCACAATTCACTAAGTATCTACTTTTTAACATGAACTATACAGGAAAACCTTTTAAGAGACAGAAATTTGTGCCACCACACTTCAGCAGAGAAAGATTTCATTCTACATTGTGCCACAAAATATGTGCCATAGAAAAAAAAAGACACTAAAATGAAGCTAGATTTTTTTTCTAATCAGAAGTTTATAAATAAGTTTATAAAAGAAAATACCTTTCAACAAGCATATAGTTATTTTCTACCCTGAAATATATAATATTGCTGTAATGTAATTATTAATATTAAATTTTGATAAAGAATKACACTTCTGACACAGAACAACAAYTAACAGCASAGGGTGACTTAGTGAGTGGCACCAATAAGCAYATCAGTGKCACATGTTTTTTACTGAGACCTTWTAATTCATCTCAGTAGCACTTGTGTAGATTATTCTATTAAGAAAATAAAAGGTGACATACAGAATATGCAAAAATATAAGAAATTATAATGGACAGGTTATTACAAATAACTCATTAAGATTCAAGTTATTTTCCTTACTAAAGGAAAAAATTATTAAAATGTCTAACTATAGAAAAAAGTGTTTTTTCTATAACATCAGCATTTAATTCTGTTGTCTCAGCACACTATCACTTAATGCTTTATAATTACTATAAATATCCTGCAAAATGATCCTTGAGGAATGAAAAGAGATCTAAGAGCTGAAAAGAACYGTAGGGAAGCAAAGAGCACTGAGAAGATGGCAAGAATTGTACAAGCATCTTATTTTTCATATGCAAGATCAAAATCTTCTTTAAGAGCACCATGAAAACTGCATCTGAACTTTCAGGATGTAGCRTAACTCTGGTATGTCACGTGTTTAACATATTCCACAGACATAGTCCAAAAAAAAGTTCATGACCTTGCTGATGTGAAATAATTTATTCTGCTCTGCTGACAGAATTCAGCTCATCAGTATCAACTGAGCATGCCACATATCCTACCAGACACTCTGTATTCACATTTTAACACTCTAGAGAGCAATTTAGAGAAAACAAAAATAATCAGTTTAAATCTGTGGGTTTTTTATAAAACCTAATTCCAGGAAAATATAGCCCTCTTGCGGCAACAGGAGGATACAGTTATTTCATAGCATTGCTACCCATGTATTTAAACACATATAATTGCAGCATATAAAACCAGGATAGTGATTTTCTTCAAAACATCCTATTCCCTTTACCCATTCCCATTCCAGAAAAAAAAAAAAAGGGCCATAGAACTTGTGGAAATTTTAAGTAATTGCATCTAAAATGCTTCCTATAGAAAAACCAGAGAAAAACTCCCAAAATGGTTGGATGTCTGTTACTCTGAAACTCCCGCCACGGTGCTTATAACATTGATAGCAACAGACAAGGCTGTTTGAAGAAGATATGGATGTCTCTGAAATGAGGAAGCTAGAATTAGACTCTCTCAGCATGTGTGCACACACATAAGAGTTTCTTGTATTTGCCATGACAAAGCTCAAAATTTACTTCCATATGCTCACCAACATCACTGGCTACATAATGCACCTCTCCACATAAGCTGCTTGGCAGCAGATGCCATATACTAGCCTATTTTTTTTAATCATTCAGCATTTCTTTCTGACTCTTTATATTGTAACCTGCAAAATTTCTGAGGTCCTAAACTCAACTCAAACAGCTCTACCGGACTTCAGCTTTCACAGTACCAGTCATTCATTTTATACTTTTGTATATTTCCAACCTTACAAAATAGATAAAAAAAAAACCTAATGAGTTTTAAAAAGTAACATTKTCTGTTATTCAATATCTACCACTAGTAATGTTCTTGAGGAGGACAGACTGTTTGGCTAGAACCRTGGAGCCAGCCACCATCACYCTCCACAGGAATGTCCRTMTCATCTCRATATTTAGCAGGACTAAGAAAAATCCATTTTCTTCCATCTACTGAGKATGTGCAAGTTTGATTTGARGAAGAATCATCTCYGTGTATTCCTCCCAGCAGATAGCTTGACTGCCAGWTTTGTTTTAGACTGCACATGAATCCACCATATGTGTACATATTGGTAGCCACTCACAACAAATACAAACTTGRTTTTTCAACAATARCTTGTGCATGACTAGCAAAACCACAGGTACAGACARCATCCTAGTTCTAGTACACAGACTACGTCCCCAGTGGAGAGGGCCGACTCTGGGTACATTAAGCTTTGTTATCCCTGTTCTTGGGAAGCCTAGATTCACGGATATTTTTAGAAAAATCCATAAGCTGCATTGCAGTGCACTGTTAATAGACTGCAATTCCAGCAGTTCAATGTCAACAGTTTAATGCCAGCAATGTACCAGAACAGAGACCCAGAAAAACCTGACTGGACATTGTGCTCTCCTCTCTGTGAGTAGACAGATTACTGTGTGCTGTGCTGATGTCTGTAGAGTACCACTGTAATTACTTCAACCAGGGAAGACTGCTCTGTGCCATCCAAATGTTTGGAAGGCAGTCTGCCCATCTGCCAGCACTGTCTGCACAGGGCAGGATATTTTGTGTTGTGGGCATCTGCAGATTATCTGCTGTCACTGTGAAGCTGCACAATACTACCACTATGGCTAGTTTAAAAAAATTATGTATTTTCTCATGTGAAAAGGCTAAATACACAACAGGTTACAATCATCTTTACAGTAATATACTCTCCTTTCTCAAACACACAACTAACTACATAAAATTAAATGCATGTTTTGGTACCACCCATTTATAAACTGCATCAYAGAGCACTGGGTATGACTGCAGCCTCAAAATACCCTGCTTAGCTTCTTTCAAGCAGATTGCTAAATACCTTCACTGCCTTGATGTCTTCCAGCTGGTTTACTGTGACCACAGGTTCATTCCATCCTGGTTTTTGGAGTCACTTAACTTGTTTTTACTCATCGGATCTCAGATCTCTTTACACGTGGGGGCTTTTTGGGCACAGAGTCTTTACTAAAATGGTTCTGGTTATTGAGTGCTATCATAACACAAACAAATACTATACAAATACGTCCTGGTTTAAATACTACAAATAAACTAATTAATTAATTAATCAATCTGAAAATGCACTCAAATTAAAGTGACAGTAGTCACTTCTGTAGTGGTAGATAACTTTCCAAAGATCAGTGGATTAAAAAGTCAGACAGTTATAAAGAGCTAAAGTAGCATCAGTCAACAACTTAAAAATTTTCTTCAGGATTTTCTGGGGGGAAGGCAGCCAGAAAAAAGTTAACATGTTTTTTCTTAGCTCACAGTATCACACAGTAATAGCTTCARTGATTGGACTAATATGTTGATGACCCTAGATTTTCACACATTGAATTATATTATGTGCAACTTTTGAAAAGGGAAACACTCCTGTTTTGTGTAAGAAATACCCAACACATAATAAATTCTCTCTTGTCCCATCCCACTGGCACATCTGGACAGGAGCAGGTAGTAGAATGTACTTCAGCAGGTCTGATCCTTCAGTGCCCTTCACGGCAAGAGGCACAGGGTTGGAAGGCTRTGCAAATACAACAGTGAAAAGTTGGCATTCTCATCATCACTATTCTTGGTACTTTTCTAAGTTCATTAACGGCCCTCAAGACACCACAGCAAACAATACGAAAACATAACAACTATCCAGGACCAAGCTATCCACCCTCACAAGCCCTACATCAGTCCAAGAGACTTCATGTAACTAAAAGATTAAGCTCATTCAGCCTTTTTGATAAACCTTACAACAGCCAAAAGAGTTCTCCATGTCTAAAATCTTCCTAAACACAAATAATCTGTGTACTGCCTCCTTTCATTAACATTAATTTTTTCTACATCCAAGGACTACTACATATTATACTGACTATCCTACCAGACACAAACTTAATACTCTGTAAACGAAGGTGCATTAAATAGCATCAGAATTAATGGAATGAATTTTAACATTTCAAAATGTTGACAAACATACCTGAAGAATTCTGTTTACTTTTACAACAGGAGCTTCATCATTTACTGCAGTAACAGTTACAAACACAGTTTGGGGTAAACTTTGTTTCCACAACTCCTTGCTATTTACCATCACAGTAAAACTGTCCATCAGTTCTTCACTGTCATCATGAACATAGTAAATTAATTCTTGTTCYACCTGAAAAATATAACAAGCTGAAGAACTAAAGAGGCTAGAAGAAAATATATGTCACATTGAAAAATATCCTAGTCAYGGCCCTCCATATTTATTGCATGAACATTTTATGACTTCAAAAACTTTATGCTGTAATATCAGAYTGTTTTTACTTCTATCTTTGCTTCATTCTCAGCAGTAAATATTATTCCTCATCTGTGCAATCCTCTAGTCAGAATATCTTGCCAATCATGGTACTCTCCCTTCCTCCTGAAGGGGAAATGGAAATCCAACCCCACTACATTTAACAATGTTTCCTGGAATCTATAAACTGAACACAGTGCTAGTAGATGGTGACCTACCATACCACTTTGCTTCTTGGAGCTAAATGGCTGAAAATTAGCMAGTTGTGCATATAATGTCTGTCTGTGAGCAAAGAAATTACCTAAAAACTTACTTCTTTTCCACTTTTCTACTCGTTCAATCTACATACCATTTCCTCTGGTCTTTTAAAAATGCATGCACATTCTCACATTTCTAGAGTATCTACAACTCTGCCTGAATGTGAGTSGCCCATCAGTCTACTGTGGCTATAGCACATTAGACTGTCAAGTGCCATCAAGGAAGTGATGTGGTTSACCACAACAAGGCAGCCTCTCTCTTCACTTCAAATAACCAGCTAGAAACAACAGAAAGATCTTCAACTCAAGGCCAGAACATAAAGCTCAAACTCATTTATTTCATCACCTCCCACAAAATCCCACAGCTTCCAGCAAAACAAATAATTAATCAAGATTACATCTAAGAAGATCTAAAGGCATTACCTGTTTTCTGCTAAATGTGGCTAACTTTATTCCAGGAACACGAGAGTTTTCAACATATCCATGTTTTGGCTGCTCAGTTAAAATGAATTCACWGCTGAGTCCTGCAAAGTGTCTACTAGAAATTTTTAGATAGTCTTCCACCAGGGCTTTTGAGCCCCCTTCTAATACTGTAAAGTTCTGTACTTCCAGTGGAATCATTCTGGGGATGATGTCTACAGAGATCTCTATTCCACTCACTGTTCTGACACCATTGGTCACATCCAGAAAAAAATGGTCATCCAGTTGGTCAGAAACTGTCTGCACATACTGAACTTTGCCTTCATCAACATCTTGCTGTGTGAAGCTCAAAGCTGGCCTTTGGTCAGAACTGAGATAACTTTCTTCTGAGGAAAACTTCCGAATGTATCCGTGTGCTGGAAGTTGTCTTACTGTGAACACAATCTCAGATGGAGAACTGTTTTCATGAAYGACCTTAAATTTAAGAACATATTCCAAAATTATTCTACTGGAGGTGGGAGAAATTCTGTAATTCTCTTCTGCAATTCACTTTTAATTCTGGGATTGTCTACTTCACTAAACCGGCACTTCTTAGGTGGGTTACACAACACAATATGATACTTTAAGCAGACACATGTTAAATAAAGGTGGCATGGGAGACATTTTGTAACCCCAAATACGTTTTGCAAGTTTTGRAAAGGAATGTACGGCATAATTAACTACTGGCCTCACAGCTACAGGTCCCTGCCTGAAACAAGGAATTAAGGATTTCAGCAACATGCAAACGGAGCCCTCTTGCGGTGGGCACTGGAAGGCGACACACAAAAATTGGGCAGGAAAGAATTAATCAAACAGAAACAGCCTCAGGTTTGTCACTTGACTTGTTTTTTAAAATTTTGGATGTAACTCTCAAACAATTTTAACAGGGCTAGCTCCAAATTAAATCAAACAAAACCCTTTCTCCTTTGGCATTTCCCACCAGCTCCGTTAAGAACGTTACATGGAGTATAAATAATTGTTACACCTAAAACAAACATACACRTGCAGAATGTCCAAATGATAAGTTTCTTAAGCACGAATATGYCATAGAGGCAAAGACTATGGGAAGACTTTTTCTTTAACATAATCAGCTTTCCTTCCTGAAAATGGAAGCTTGCTAGCGTCTGTGTCTCCTCAACTAAGCACTCAGAATACAGTCATATTAGTGGTAATCTAAAGGAGTTAGAGAAGACACAAACTGAAGACTCTGCAATGGCTAAAAAAGGGAGGAAGACTTGCCASAAGATTGGAGGAATGGACAACATGGTTAACGTACTTGCAGTTTTCCTTTACTTATTTTAACTGGTTTTCCTTCTTCAACCAAGAGATTCTTTTTGTTCACAATCCTTGGTGGCTGCTGCTGACTTTCCAAATATACACGAACCTGTAGTCCAGCATCCAGATRGACATCTCCAGCATGGACTCTAAAGTTAAATGTGTCAATAAGATTGTTGCTGTCATCATGTCTGTAGGTCACATGGCCCTCCATCAGATCAAGCTGAGTAAAGGAATCTGTTGATACATTATTCACATATATTCTTCCATATTTTGGGAAAGAGAGTATTTCATATGTAAGCTCATGGTCATTTCTTATGTCTTGGTTTGTAGTAGCACTTAGGTTACCTATTGAAACAGTTTCTTCYTTCCCTTTTTGAACCAACAATCCTGTATTATTTGCCAATCTAACATAAGGATCGGTRGCATTAACTTCCAGAAGCAAGGAAGTATAATGCTTGCCATCTGTCACAAAAAGCACAAAACGCCCAAAATCTGCACCATGGTGGATAAACAGGACTTGCTTTTGCTCCAAGTCTGCTTGTTTGAATTGGTAGAGTCTATGCAAAGTATCRTTTGTTAGCACCAAGTCCCCATTGGAAATACCACGTCTAGTATAYAGCAACTGTCCATCATCAAAATCAGAATCAGGATCATGATAGCAAAGATCTG
Organism: Alauda arvensis; assembly: GCA_902810485.1. NCBI lineage: Eukaryota > Metazoa > Chordata > Aves > Passeriformes > Alaudidae > Alauda > Alauda arvensis. Next base: position 1,485,024 of record CADDXX010000090.1, on the reverse strand, counting down.
CCAAAGTCAACAACCGCTGCTTGTCCCTCACTATGTCAAATATCTTATCAACTACRCGAACTGGCTTCTCATCATTCTTCAGCTGGACAGAAATATAGAATCTAATTTCTATTGACAAAGGTTCTACTTCTGGATCAAAGTTTGTTCCCTTTCCTGACTTTTTGCTGGAAGCTCTGACAAGAAATTCGTCAAACATGGTCTCAGAATCATCATGAACATACATAAGGCACTTATCAGTTATATCTTTATTAGTGAAAGTTGTAAGATTGCCATTGTTCTCAAATGAACCAGAAAAACTAGTAAGTTTTAATTTCCCATGCCTAGGAAACTGTATAACTTCATATTGGAAAGTTTTATTATCTGGTGTTTGCACAAACAATTCCGTGCTTGTTATTAATTCTCCTTCCCCTTCAGTGACATTAAGGCCATTGTTAGTCAAAATAATATTTCTGAAATCTGATTTGATGTAGACTTCAAAGTCATAGAAATCTGAATCCAGATACTTAGTAGAAATGAAAAATCTAAATGAATCATAGTCTTCATGGTACTGGATTAATTCATATGCCACTTTTTGATCAGTAATATCTTTTTGGCTAAAGACTGAATCTTTTTTCAAAGGCTGGTCATTAAGCAGTATCTGTCCAYTCTTTGGTAGGGACAGAAGTTTGAAATGAAGATCATCTTCAGGTATTTCTAGATCTACAATCACAGCAAAAAGATTATCAGAATTCAAGTACTTCTTTTTTGATTTTTCAATTTCTAGAGGAGCATGTTTCAATAGACTGTACCTTAACCATTTCACTTTGATTGGAAATGTGTGCTCTTCACTGATTCTGTTTCCTATGCTAACTTTGAACTTAAACTGGTCTGTAACATTTTCCAGCTGAATGTCTTTAAAAGTGCTACAGTATCTCACACGGCTGCGCTGAAGAGAGCGTTGAGAAAAAGAGYTGACTTGCTTCCATACCCCCCTTGAATGCTGCCTTTGGACCTGCCCAAAGTGAGGTGGCTCTGTGATGTTGTACCATATCTCCAGTTCCTGGAGGACAGCATTTGTTTCAACTGCCAGATGTCTRGGTCTTATAAGAGCTGTAACACCTTGGAGGAGATTTATTCCTGAGTTGTTGACAACTCTGTAATCCAAAGGAACTGCCATGACACGTAACACAACAGTGTTGCTCATCTTCTCACCATCACTTGCCCTGAGAACAATCCTTGAGTTCTTGATGCCTGTGTGGACAAAGAAAACAGTGCCTTTGTTTAAATCCTCATTAGAAAAAGTAGTGATAGCTTTTCCAGGATGCCTTGAATTTTCTAAAAATCCTGCATCTGCATTCAGATTTCCAAGCACTGAAAGTCTGAGACCCACAGAATCAGTATCTTTATCTAGAACTTTTATCAGATCATTAGTCAAACGTTTCTTTGAGTTCTCTAAGAGAAGAAGCAAGTTTCCCTCAGGAAGTATTAGCTCAGGTGCATCATTTACTGGAGTGACAGTAATGCTAAACATATGCTGCTCATTTCCTTCCAAATATGGAGACATAACCTTCTCACTGCTGGTAGAAATGGAAAAATTAAAATAATCATAAGTGTCCTCAGAGCCATCATGGACATATAGAATCTTCCCTTGCAGCACATCTTGAAGAGTAAATGTATTTACCTCCTTCAACGGTTCAACATTCAGTTTCAAGTGTCCATGAGAGGGTGGTTCCTTTATATCAAAAAGAATTTGTGACTGATTAATGCCTAATTTCTGGAAGTCTAAATTAACTTTAATATGCTTAGATTCAAGTGAAGCCTGTTCACCCTCTAGCACAATTAAGTTACTCAGAATTAAAAGGTGGTTTTTGTCTTCCTTGCCCAGAGAACTCAAGCTTTCATGGGAAATGGTAAACACAGGAGCTGCTTTCACAGGAGGGTTCTTTACAGCTGTCTCTAAAGAAAGRTTTGTTTTAAAAGAACTCTGTATTTCACATCCAGCTGAAATGTCCTTAGTTACCAAAACATTCCTCAGTGATTTCTTTTCTGAATTGGCTTTCAGGTTCCTTAAGCAGCCTTTGAAGGATCTTCTTCTGGCATACTTCCCAGATACCGAGATTAATTTAATCACTTCTGATCGTATGCTGTCATCTACACCACCTACAAAGAAGGAYCCCTTCAGAAGTGGCAACTTACTCGGGTGAGGTAATGACTTTTTCACAGTTTCTTCATCCARTGTTAGCTGCAAATATTCTGCAGTAAATTTCAGTTTGATATAGTGCCAACTACTATCATTGACTGACCTAAGAGAAGAAAGATGGGTCCTACTCTTATGCTTTCCAACATAAGCTTTAATTAAACCATCTTCCATTTCCATTGCAATGAAATCTCCTGCTTGCCCAGGGTGGTAAAGCAGCAAGCCATGTGCAGCTGAGGTTTGTAAAGCATACTCGAAAATTCCCTCGTTGTCCATGTTCCACGATGGGAAAGAAATATAGGACCTGGAACTGAAGAAACTAATGGGCTCTTCTTCACTGGCAAAGAATTCATCACTGCACCCCACTGAGGCTTCATGRATGTTTTTGAAGCCAGGAGAAGGTCTCAGAGGCATCAGAATGTCTAACTGATTGAATAACACACCATCAATGCATCCTCGGAAATTGGGTATTGCTCCTACAAGGTACGGAACGTCAAGTTTACCAGTACCTCCTATGTAAAATCCATAATCAATGTTTAATTCATAAAGAATTCCAGGCATTTTTGCACTAGTTCTATCATGTTTATCAATTACCAACGTGACATTATCTTGTTCATGATGCAGTTCAACCAGGTGCCAAGCCAAATCATTTAGCTGAGATCTTTGCTGAGAATGCAGTAATCGTTCTCCCACACCAAAGTTAATTCTCAACTGAAAGACAGAATTTTAACAATCAAAATCGAAAGTGAAATTTTTCACAATCATACATTAATATATAGTTAAAACATTAATTTTCATAAGTTTTAATACTAAGCATATAACTTACAAAATATATTCAAAAAATGAAAAACCTACAATTCTGTGTAGGTTTACTTGCCATCACAAACATTTGAATAACTGCAGAAGCAGGAATGGACCCCTCTGCAATTCTGCTAGGAACAACAGCTCCTGAGAGCCCAACTGAAAGTCATCTTCCAAGTACTTACCTTGCAGAAAAACAATTCCTCAGATTCAAGCACTTTGTGTAATGCTAACATCATCAAACTTGAAATTTTGCCTTTACTGAATCTCATGCTTTGAACATGATGATCTTGATTTTAAGATCTAGAGATTTCAAAGACTATAGAGATATAATTGTAAGAAATAAAAGCCATAACTTGAAATTATCAATTATAATAAGTGACTGATTCATTTCTTCAAACAGAAACKTGTTTAGATATCTTGTTATAAATAACAGCCTTAAGAAAAACWGAGCAATRCAGGCTACACATATTTTTAGCTACAGCTATAAAGCATACTTGTACATATCCTGAGCGTAGCTCCATTAAACARTAATTGGTCTTCCCAGCTGCAAGAAGAAGCAGTCCCTGTGGCTTGCTTGTTCGAAACTGCAGCTGTAAGGATGTCTGAGGGGATGCTTCTGCCATGTTCAKCTCCACAAAGCTATCACCATAAAATGATACTGAAAGAAATAAAGAAAAATAAATAGGAAATTGAATCACTCTCAAACCACGACAATCACACACACACACACACACAAAACCCCTCTTTTTCTTATTTATACCTAAGTATATGTAAACAATTTATATTATTTTCTATATGTTTATTCCCATACAAATGAAAATAAATCTCAGATATCAAATTCACCAGTCCAAACAATAAGAGCCCAATGGCCATACTAGAATGGACAAACGGTGAACATAGTCCAGTTTTCTTATCTCSAACAGTGATGACTGGGAATGGTAAGAACCATGCAATTATACTKAATAATTTCTTTCAAATACTCCTTCATTTTTGTTAGTTTGTTTCAGGTGTTTTCCTGAGTTCGTCACACCTAGTCTATTTTGTATCTGCCATGGAATTTCTCTCTGAAGTATTACTCTAGTTCCTCTTTGGAAACATTTTCATCTACAACATGCTCTTGCGTCTCTATCAGAGACAGTCTGCCATCTCTGCAAAGAAGACCTACAAGTCTCTTGCTCCCTGTTTTCATCCCTCTATTCCAGGCACAACTGCCCTCYTRTTTCCTGTATGCAAACCCCAACCACCCCTGTCATCCTGTTGGCCAGTCACTCAGACCTGTACAAGCCTCCTTCATTCTCTCCTTCCCTCTTTTCTGCTCTGAGGAACAGTAAAACCAGTAAGAGTTCTCATTTGACTGCTCACTGCTTTTACCATTCCCATTATTACTATTCTGAACAGCACAGATCCAAAGACCAAATCCTCCAAARTTCTGCTGGTAACTTCCCTCTGACACATAAAAAACATACATCAATCATCTACCACTCCTCCAATTYAATCAATTACCTAATATACAAAGCCCTGCAATCCAATGAATGCTTAAAAGCCTTTGGCAGCAAACCTCATAAAAAGTCTTTYGAAACTCTAAATCTTAGACACCTTGCCCACCCCCATCAAGAAAACTCCAAAGGGTTTTCTTGATGGGGGTGGGCAAGGTGAAATTGAAAGAATTTCTTGAATTCTTTCAAGAAATCTTATAGACTCCTCCAAAACTGATCCTTCTCACTTGTGTATCTTTTATCCTTTGTTACAGTACCTGTAAATTTGAGATATGGATGTCAGGCTTACAGTCCTCTAGTAATTCTTGTTTTAATTACTGGCATAAAATATGCTACCACCCAGACTTCAGGTACCAGGGAGTTTAAGCATGAAATCAGATATTGCCCTTAGCAAGCAAGTTATTTCATCGGCAAGTTTTTTTTACGTCAAATCCTCTCCTCCCCTGCCACCACCCCAAGAAAGGAATTTCAGTTKGGGAATCTTCCCAATTAGCAGTAAACGCCACTTAGTTTAGCTTCTCTGCAGTAGCCATGCTCTTTCTGAGTGTTTCTTTTATACTAGTAACTTAATCAACTGGCTGCACAGACCCTCTGCAGGTTTTTTGCTCTTGATGTATTTACAGTAAAAGTTTTGATTCCTTCAAGCTGATCCTTGACGTTATTTTTCCCAGACATGTCTATTTTCAAATTCCATCTGCCAAAGTTCATGATTATTTCAGCTTTGTTTGGATACAGCTTGTAAGAACACCACCAGTTAAATATTTATTTTGCAGTTTTTAGCTTCATTCTAAAATAATTTTCTCATTTTAAAATCAAGCATTGCTGTAGAGGACTTTCAAGGTTTAAATGTTCCAGTTCCTACATTAGCTGTCCCCTTGCTTAATCTAATACACTCTRACAACTCTTATAAAGTGTGGCTTTGACTCTGAACTGGATTCTATTCCGAGTACCAAATCAAAGACCTCATTTAGCAGCCCATTCATGAAATAACAATCATTTATATATTATATATATAAATAAATAACCCAATAATAGCATCTAAAAATTTGCTATAGGATACATAAGAATTCTATCCCAAGAACAAGAATTCAGCAATTGCCACATCCAACAACTCTGTAATTTTGAGTTATACTAAGAAGCCAGAGAAACACAGGAAGGATCTTTACATTACTGAAATATACATACTTCTTCCGAAGAAAGAGTCATCACTGTGCCTAGAAAAACTGATCCCAAGTGGAACAAAAATGAATTCATCCCTAGCAGTTTGCTTCTAGWTCAAAAGAAGCTTTCATCAAATRGCTCAAATACACCTTGYARGTTTTACATTAAATTTATRCACTGAGAGGACCTATGCCCTTTGTTGYACATAAAAATGTTATTCTGTGGGGTAAATAAAGACCTCTTTGATGCAAGTATTGGAATAACATTACTAGGGAAAAACTCCCAGTATAAGCAAGGATGTACTAATACAACAGGAAGTTGGCAAAATAATTATCATTTTTTATATTATGGTAAATTCATACATTGGATTTTGGGGAAAGAAATTAAGCAGCGAGATTATGGAGATTACTCAGTGCAATTTAGAACAACTAGAATGAAGCTGTAAAGTCAATATTTTGCAGAGTACCACTGGGCAACAGTTTGATATTTATACTACATATGAATTTTCTGGAAATAAAAAAAGAAACCTAAGTTAAACCTTCTGCCTGCCACAAAACTCTTCAGAGTCAGAATCTGTCACTGAAGGTGGGGCAGGTAGACATTGACCCACCAKCAAACAAGATATYGGACCACCTACAGTGCCTTGGCATGATTTCTTCTAGAGCTAGACAGAACCATACTTTTAATATCCTTTTTTTTTTTGACACATTACTAGCTGTATCACAGATAAGATCAAATTCAACTGTTGATACTGAAAAACAGCACCACTACCACAGAATACATAATATGGCTTGTTTACAAATCTTACACTCTCCAAAATGTGACACTGATATTTCAAAAACAGGAGTTGGGTTAATGAAGCTTTGGTACAGGGACAAATAGCAAAAGTAATGCAGCAGAATGAGAGGGGTGAAAGAAACCTCCAAAGAATCAAAAAGGACATTTCATAATGAAAAAAATATTCCTCCATTTTTGTCCATTTTGGTTTATCTAAGCTGGTAGCAAATGATATCAACASTACATAAGAAACACATAAGAAAAATGGAAGTGGAAAAGGAAGCTGCCAGATTCATTAGGAATGCCCTTTAAGGCTAAATATAAGAATTATTTAAAAGGGAATTCTCAGGGTTGATTCACACTTCCTCAGTGTAAAATTTAGTGAGATTTGGAGGGTCAATCAAACACTACCAGAGTCTGTAAGCCTCTTACACTCACCTAAAATGTACACAATGAAGAATATCCCCATGTTGCATCTACAAATACTTTACGCACAATGTTTAAGGGCCCCTTCCAAACCAAAGCATTCTATGACTTCCAGATAAAAGACAGTCCTGCAGTAGAAGCACTGAACATGAAATGAATAGTGCTGATGTTACTTTCTGGTTCTATCATAGAAGCTCACTGGAGAGTTGGGAAAGCCACTCGAAACCTAATTTCAGTGCACTGCCTATAAGAAGCTCGTGGTTTTTTTTTCCTTCCTAGCCTCCAACTGTTTTCTTCYCTTTTGCTAGATTACCTCTGGGTGAGGTTATAGCTGTAACAGCACACGGAGTAAATGAAGAGAGCTGGATTTTAACAAGCTCTCCTGGYGGTGATGTCAGTCCATACGGCCTAGCAAATCTCAGCTTGAAGGCAGCTCAAGCAGAGCATCACAGCTTGGTGGTCCTAGAAGAAGCACCTTGGCTTGTGTCCCTACCAGGTGGTTTGGAAATGTATCATCTTTGCCTTACACTGCCTTGCACTGCCTGCAGTGCCAGGGACAGAGGACACTATTGTAATAGCAAGCCATAAAGCACTGATTGGCCTAACACTAGTAGTAATAGCTGTTTCAATAGTTTTGATGGTTGGCCAAGACCTGCACCTGAATGTGCACGGCTGCTGTTGAGGTGACTGGCATGTCTTGAAAAGCCAGGCACAAGACAGCTGAAGCTGTATGCTAAAACCCAGAT
>CADDXX010000090.1:1462868-1476693 GCA_902810485.1 Alauda arvensis | reverse complement strand
CCCTCCTTCCCGCCCTCCTCACAGCGCAGCCCCTGCGCCGGCCCGCCCCCTCTGAGGGAGCACCGGCCTGGGAYGGGAGGCGGGGCGGTGCCTTCCCCACAGCCCTGGCTGCCCATCACTGCTGTGGGGTAGTGTGTGCTTCGGGTGGGACCTGCCCACATGTGGGTTACGGCTGTTGTCACTCGTTCGCCCACTGCACACCCTCTGTCTCCATGGCTTGCCTGTCGCACTGGGAGGCTGCTCTGAGGAACCCCAAACCTTCCCCTCTCCTGGCTGGAGCATCTCCATCCCACAGAGTGGTTGCATGCTGTCCTTAAAGAAACACATCACCTTGCCGTTGGGAAGAAATGTGTTACAGGTAGACTAAACAATAGTTTCAGAAATGGAGATGATCGCAGAACCAATTASGCTGGAAAAGATCTCTGAAACTGAGTCCAACCTATGACCAAACACCACCATTTCAACTCTACCACCCCAGTGAGTGCCACATCCAGCCTTTCCTTAAGCATCTCCTGAGAAGGTGACTCCACCATCTCCCTGGGCACCCCATTCCTCTGTCTAATCATTCTTTCTGTGAAGAAATTCCTCCTAATGTCCAGCCTGAACTTCCCCTGGCACAGTTTAAGACCATGTCCTCTCGTCCTGTTTCCTGGGAGAAGAGGTTGACCCCCACCTGGCTACAAAGTCCTCCAAGCCAGTTATAGTGATAAGGTCTCAATATGACAAGTACATTAGAAAAAATATGCAGTTCACACCTCCTTGCTGGTGTCCTGTACTTAAAACAACAAAGTGTCATCTTAGAAAATTATTTTAAAGAGCACATTTGAGCCAGACATTTATAAGCCTTTGCTGCACTTAATTCAAATATGCAGACATGCCTTGAGTTACATAAATCATGCATGCCAGGAAGAGCCTTGCAGTCATAAAATTTTCTGTGATTTTATCAGCTGGCAGGGTGCATTGCGATGTGTCTCAACAGGTTAGTTATTTKTTTAACTTGTTACTCCCTTACACATAGGACTGGAATCTGACCTGAAATCTGACACTAAGCAAGCAGCGTAAGTAAATGAGACACCAAAACTAAAAAAAAAAAAAAGAGAGAGAGAGAAGGAAAATGGTGATGGCACGAGTATTTTTTCTGGGTCAGCTGTCTGGTTGTTCTCTTCCTTTGAGGTTTGCAATCATCATTTAGTCTAGATTTTCCTTAGAAATTTTTGGCAGGCTTTGCTATGTTTACATTTTTAGAATAATGTATGTGACAGCAGGGGGAATCTGTGCCCAGATGGAAATCATGGGGAGGGATCTTCTCCTAAATATCTTTATTTAAATATCTTTATTTAATATTTAAAACTTTATTAAACATCTCAAAGACAGAGACCTAATAAATTTAATTCACTTCAGACTGACACTCAAAGAACATTTGTGAAAACCTGGAGAAGGTATTGCAAAAAGGCATTTATWTAAAATGTGAACAAGAAGGTCAAAAAGAGGATTTAATGTGGGATAACAATTTATAGCATGGCTGATACTGGAAAAACAGATCTACAGATGTGCATCAACAAACCCTCCTGTGCTGCAGCAGGGTAGCCTGGGGAAAAGTTTTGCCTTTGCATCATTCATGAGTTACACGGGTCTCACTTAACGTATCCCTACCCTGTACAGAGAAGTATGCAGGGAAAATCCTTGGATTATACCTCAGAAGGGACAGCATCACTGGCCCTGTGGACATTGGGAAGTGGTAGTCAAAAAATACTGCAGCAAGGTGCTTGAATGAGGGGCACAAGGAGTAGGTAAGGAGTATCCCATATATGAGAGGAGTTTTGGGGCTAAATGCAAAGACAGCGAGATAGAGATGATACAAGCGCCCTGGTATCACATGCACACCTGGTGAGGCAGATGCAGGAGGGGAGGCACATCTGTGCTGGGCCAGATCACTGCTGGGGGGTCTGAGTTCAGAGAAGGGAAAAGAAATAAGCAGTGTCACTGGAGGTATCACACTGSATGCTGAGCTACCAAAATTTTGTGAAAAAGAACGAACCATATTTTTAAAAATACCTCATGATTCATGGTAGAAGATGAAATTYGGGATTATGATGCAGTTATTTTAGGTAATCTATTTCATGTTATAGCTACCAGTACAGACAGAAAAATATAATAACTCTCCAGTGAGTAACTGCAGGAATTGCTGGACTAATATTTTCTTTAAACAAAATAATCTTTTTTTTTGTATGCTCATTGCAAAATTGCTTTTTGTCCAAAAAAAGGCAATTGACTCTGTGGCCAGAGAAGGAACTGATAGAGCTGGGATTGTTTAGCCCAGACAAGAGGAGGTTCAGAGGGAATATAATCAATTATTCTATCGATGTCTATGAACAGGTGATGGTAGCATATGAAAAAGAGGGAGTAGGAGTCATTACAGGCATYCAGGGAAAGGACAAGCACAGTTAAGCCCAAACTGAAATAAAGGAAATTGCATTCAAATACAAAAATTCTTCCTCACACTTGGGATAAAGCATTAGAACAGGTTGGGTCAGGGTCTCCATCTCTGTTCATACTCAAAACCTGAGAGGGCATAGCCCTGAGCAACCAGCTGGCAATGGCCCTACTTTGAACAGAGGGGTTGGTCTGGACGGGCTCCAGAGGTACCTTCCCACCCCAACTGTTCTGTGGTACTGTGACTCAGAAATCTTCATGGACGTTTAAAAAAACTTCGAGACTTCTGGAAAGAGAAAGGCCACATCTTGAGAAATGCCTACATGGCTATAGCTTTAAGGCACKTTTTCTTAAGTCATTCAGGATTTTCCARCCATGGGTCCTACTTGATTTTATTGRAACACAGGTTTCTAAAGAAATGCGTTAAAGATTTAGATAAATACTATTCCTGCTAAACCATACTTCATCAKTGTTAAGCACMATTGATCTACTTCCTTTTTTATTTCTGCATTTCCCATATGTTTATGATGGGGGGGGGAGGGTGTTGTTCAAATTTTTTCTTTCATTTTTATAATTTTAGGCATATATTATTTGAGGATTCATTATGTCTTAAAAATACAGCAGGATTTGTTGCCTACAAAAATTCCAGTCATGGAATGGTTCCTGTATGTCAGCTGCATATCCAGTAGTTGATCTCAGTGCTGAATAGTTCTGTGCAAATGTGAAAAATCATGCAACTAGTTGACAGATTCTTTCCTAATAATGGTGGAGATCTCCTTGTTTGCATMTGACAGCCTATCAGTATAACAGTTTATTTTAATTTTGTTTGGTTGGAGAAAAGTTCCATGGAGAAGACAGGATTTTCATGTGGTTCTAGAAACCACTTTAAAGATTAGTTCCTATTTAATTTTCAACTAATAATACTCTTTGCAAATTGCTGTTGCGGACGATTTCTTTGGGGTTCCCATAAACAAACAAAAATCCCCCGCCAAAAGTCTCAACATGCTTTTAAAAAACTTCTATTTCTTTGAATTTTGTTAAATTATGCTGAATTGCAGTTGTGGGAAGTAACAAACACTTGGCAGACATGCCTGGATAAATCTGATGGGAACGATTGAACACTGGCTACACTGTGTCAGATGGCAAATATTGAAGTTGGATTACCTGAATGGGGGGGCAGAGTAGTGGACCAAAGCTTCATAATATTACAGATACAAAGTAGTTGTGGATGTGTGCTCTGYTGTCTCCTCAAATGTGAACAAACTTTCAGTGGTCCATACAGATCCCCAAAGATTCTGGCTGGAATGACACTAGAGGGAGTCCTGATGCTGCAAGAAAATATTTTTCTTGAACCAATTCCTTAAGTAAATAGTGCCTTATAAATGAAAATGTTGAAATAAAGCTTCTGGGGAAAATGAAGGAGCTGTTAATTTAGATGGGATCAAACAGTATTKAACTTCTAAATTCTGAGCTTGCAATGATTCATTAATACAAGTGAATTTTTAAAGGGCAACTTTAATAGGAGTTTTTTTGGGGTTTTTTTAAGTAAAGAGTGTATTTAAGGTCAGCATTCAAAATTAATCTCTCACATTATTTTTCTGGCAATTTAAATTACAAGGGACCTGTTCTGCAAAGCTGTAATCTTCACATGATACCTAACTGAAGACTTATGATTGATAGGGTCTAAGTTTTGAAGTTAGACTGAAGAATTTTACCAAAGTCAATGTCAGTTGTTGGCTCTCTGCATCACATTTGCAATAAAAATGGGTTTCCCAAAGTGCCTTGGTGYATCCTACAGGTTACTGTGGCTTACTGGTCCATGCATGTTCCTAAACCATATTATCAATTTTTGAAAATTGTATTTCTCTGAAAGAGAAATTCTCATGCATGCAAAGCTCACTCATAATATATCTTGTGCCTCTGGGATTATGAATATTTATTGTGATGTGGGTGATCCTAAGTTGTAAGCCTAAAGCAAGGCAAAGCTCTATGCTCTGAATGAAGCAGGAAGAAGACATAGGCATTCACTAGGGATCAAAATGCTTGCTTTCTTCCCCATGCCTCAAACCAATAGGTCCTAGCCTACACCAGGTATTCACCATATTCTTTCCCTTCCAAGATCTCACAGAATGAGTGCTCACCTCTTGCTCTTCTCCTGATGTTGAGTAAGCAGTACTGGGGAACTGTGAGATTGACTCAGGCATAAGTCATCCAGGAGAATAAAATCCTCTTTTTCTGCTACAGTGGCATAGTCTGAGAAATTCAACACAGGAGCCAGTGCAGGAGGCTGCAGCTATTACTGGGAGGAAGAGGTTTGGAGAACCCAGAGAAGAAACTGGTGGAATGACCCTGGTGGGTAGTGGTGCCCTTTTCCTGTATGGCAGTAGTGTGCCTTTGAGATCAAGCTGTTAAGTGGCCAGGCCCAATGGAGATCCCCACTGTAGTAATGTTACCAGGGCAAGAGAAAAATCACAKCCATKTAAGCAGGACATAKAKYAGACTTTTCTCCCTTAAGCTGTTCATGTGCTAAAGGTTTGCTCATCCTTTTTTTCCTCTGTGTGTGGTAAGGCTCAATTACATCAGTTTGCATCTGCACGCACCTTCAGTTGTGCAGTGGAGGATCTGCTGTCCTCACTTGCTGTCCTCATATTCATGCTCGAATTGTCATGTCTGCTCAAYTGCACTAATAAAGGCTGCTCTTTCTGCTAAAGCAATCGAGTTTTAAAAGAGACATGCCACAAAGAAGCATGAGTATGTGAGATGCTGCTATGGCATAGAGCGTGCCTTATCCCCTGTGGGGTAAGTGCTAGCAAACACAGGACACTAACCATGTGATCTCTCCTAGTCAGAGATCAAACTGTCATTATTTTCTAGCAACATAATTACATAATTTACAGAATATAGTAACTAGTATAGTAGCTTGTATATTAATTATTCTTGAAATCAATCTATCATTTTTAAAACAAATCAGGGAAGCACAGTAAACAATGCAGAAGCCTTAGATTGTATTATTTTTGCTTGCTTGTTCTGCTTCACTATGTGAAAAATATGGTTTTTTATCCCAGGAGTTTAACAATTTGCATATATGAAAGAGTCTGAATTCTCAAACTGGCCGTAAAAGGAACTGTCCTTTGCCCCAAGTTCAGTGTTAAGTGTTGCAGTTTAGTGTCCTTTCTTCTGAAAATCTGTGAAAAAGTCTCAGGTCATTTCTTTCTTGGGTGCCTATTTAAATCATCCAACTCCAAAAGAGATAATCTTTCTTCAAAGATAATCTTCCAGAACTGGGAGTCTTGAAACAGATCTTCACTCCTATCTGCCAAAGCAAAGCAATTGTCAGTCAGCCAAAAGTCCAGCAAAGAAAAAACAGAAACAGAACTACAGCAAAACTATGCAAGTTATCTTTGCACAGGGAGGAGACTAGAATTCAGCTTTTGTACAGGTCAAAGGAGGCAGAGGAACTCAAAGAGATGCTGCTAAAGAAAATGCTTTCATGCCCCTGGCTTCAGTACACTGAAAGAGATAAAGCAATTCCCTGGAGAGGGCTTCACTTCCCAGGCAGTTGTGTATGGTCTTTCTCAAGATATCTGAAGAATTTAAGTTCTTAGGTTTTAGTGAAAAATAGCACCTCATTCCATTRAACTCCATGGCTGAGTTAGAAATAGTACAGGGATCACAGAGTGAAGCAGCTTATTTACAAGCAGTATGTCAGAATGATGAATAAAAGTAGTTAAATAGAAAAAAAAATCCCACTTTCCTACAGTTTTGAGTTTGGAGGCTTTTTTTTACTGCACTGGTTTGTGCAGTTCACTAATACTTTTTGTCTTTAGCAGTTTTTTATGCCACTCCTGCAGATCAGAACCTTCATGAGTGTTGTTTATAACTCTGTCTCCTTTGGTGAGATACTTTTTCCTTAGGAAAATTATTTATATTCCTCCACACAAATCTGTTTTTCTCAATTCCCTGTGCAAATGGTTTGAATTCTTCTAATAAAAGTAATTCATCCTGGRTCAGTGAGAACTGTCYTCAGTATCACTGTTATTGTCCTGGTGGAGRATCTTGTACTTTTTCATATGCTGTCTTTAACATCACTGGAAGTGAGTGGGGTCTTGATAGCCCTCCTGCACTGATACTCGTTCCTGCTGCCTGTATTTAAAAAGTGCACTTGCAAATGTATTTTGTATGGCTTTGCTTTTTTGATTACTTACMAACTGCATCTGTAGTAAGCTCATACCATTACTATGCAGAAAACTGTCTCTTTGTCTAAATTAATAACCTTTGTTGATATCTGGATGGGATTCCTGTCTTGCATCAGTCTTACAGAGRTGCTGCTGCACTGACTAAATAACCTTTTTATTTATAAATAAAATATAAAAATGTGAAAATAGCTCATGCTGGCTATTTTCACAGCCTTCACAGTTTTGACTGTTTTGCTCTTACTGAAGCACTTGCATYAAGAGTAATGTGATCCTGCCTTTATTTTCTGTTAGCCATGGTTACAGAACAATGTTGGCTGTGGGTGCATAGTAACATAGAGTAGAAGGAACCACCTGTATCTTTCAATGAGACCTTCCAGCTACTGCAAACATTAYCTCATATAATAATCACTGTTAATCATTTCTTGAACTCTATCCTAAAAATGTTCAGAGGGCTTGGACTCATCCTGTCCTTTACCTAATTCCATTTTTGCAAAACTGCCCCGAACATGATTGGAAACTACTGGTTTTCAGCTGAAGTCTCATGTGCGCCAACATGACTTTTGAATTGAAATAGTTAGCAAACTCTATGTGCTGAGCATTTTCCTCAATGCATTTGTAGCTGACACTCTTTTTTCCCATCAACCCTGGCTGAATAAGCCTGCCTTTTCTATCTAGCYTCCTCTTGCAAATTAAATTTTCAATACCCTCACTGTTGTTTTCAGCCTTCTAATCCTTCGTTGCTGGTTTGAAACCTTGAAATCTTTTGGAAACAGAGGTGAACAGAAGAATTCAGCCACTCAGACTTGGTCACAGAAAGRTTTTGTCTCACGCTTTCATTTAATTGCTACAGATGGTCTAGCTCTGCCTTAGACTGAGGACCTGATTGTCAAATCCAAGAGAAACCCRTTCACCTCAAACCTAGCAAAGGAGGGGACAGCTACAACATCAGCCACAAGAGATGGCTGTCACCATGCTGCTCTCCAGAGGCTCCAGATTTCTCTGGTTTTGCTTTCTGATAGCAACCTCTCAGTGATGGATCAAACCAATGGAAACACTGGATTAATTAGTGCCTGTGCTCCCCATGCCACATGCGAGGAGCACAGTTGGCATTGGCATTGGCCTTGTGCCTCAGCAGGGTTTACCATATTTATCCCAACCTGGAGCCTGTGTACACAGTGTATTCAATTCACTATTGCAGCTCTTTAACCCCTGTAATTAGAATGCTTTTAATTTCATGCACCCTTTAGAACTTGTGTTCTTCTGGTTTTCCCAATKGTTGCCTCACTGCAGCTTTTCTTGAGAACTCTTTGCCAGTTCTCTTTTGCTGCATCATTGTCATTTATTTGTCTGGGGTAATAYGAGTGCTGTACTCCTCCCTGCATGGACAGTTTAAAAACAGTCACAATCTCAATAGCTTAGAAAACGGGTCTGATAARTAACAAGGAAAGAATGAAAAGGTGGACCTAGGTGTGATGTAGTGACCAGGACTCCAAAGGCAGCCTTTGAATGCCTCTGTATATTTCTTCCTTATAATATTTCTGTAATGGTTAATAGGCTTAATATTTTATATATAGTGAAAGTTTTGCCACAGGTTTTGGAAGAATAGGATTTGAAGGCTGGGCTGTTGGCTTGGTGCTCTGGTGCTTGAGAGTATTGCATGAGATAAGAGTATCTGARAAAGTACAGGAGAGATTTTGAGTGAAGAGAATATTAAAAAGACTATCAAAGCTGGTGTTCTTGATGAAGCAGAGGACACAAATGCAGTATTGTATGGCCAYGGACAGAAAGACAAATAATATTACTGACCTAAAGGCCTGCTAGCACTATCAAAAAATATTTGTATTGAGCTTCACAAGGCTGGTATTTAATCAAAATTTTTAAATTTAATACTCATAGAAACATGGAGACATGGGAGGTCTCAAGGTGACTTGGTCATCAGTAAAAGTGGATTCCTAATGGCTATAATTTTTGCAGGCAGCAGGAACAAGTTCTGACATATCTTCAGTTTTTGTTGCTCTGTGGCTAACTTGTCATCCAGCCAGGTTTCCTGGCGTGTCCCAGCCAGGACAGTTTCCTATACAAAGAAGATTGTTTTAATTTTTAATCCATTRATTTCCTAAAGAAAGACAGCATGGATTTGAAAAGCAATGTCTTAACACTTKGGGCATGTTTGACTCATCCTGTCTGACTGATCTCTCACTGCCATAACAAACCTGGTGTGAACACTTTGTTCTGGTGTGTGTGTTATTTCAACTCTGAGATTACATTTTGGAAGCAGTCCTGTATCCCRCTCCATTGTCCAAACTAACTGAACTGGAGCCAGTTCTCTCTGTGCTATTACTACCAAAGAATGTTTCAAGGGTTTGGGTGGCCTTGTGGCAGCTGGGAGAGAGRAAGATGTACTCTGAAACCAGCATGAGCTACAGAACTCCCCAGCTGTAAATGGTGTCCGTGGTACCCACCTCATTTTATCAAGTGTCTTCAYTACTCCAGGTCATATGCCTGTAGACTACTATGTGGGAGGTACTGGACTTCTACTCCCTTCCCTACCTGATGTATATTATGCCCTTAAAACTGACTATTGCCCACCCACTGCCCACAGTCCCACAGCTCATTGCACAGGTASGCAGACACCCCTTCAGACAGGGGCTCCAGTACTGGTAACCCAGTTACCCTGTGGGTTTTTTTCCCCGCTGTCAGACCATGTACTAATCCTGTATACCTCTTTTAGACTAATCACTGATGAAAGTTTGTTTTCTTGGTGTTATTTAGGTAGGAAGACTCAGTATAGAAGACACAGGCATCATGGCAACAATCATCTAAASATCTTGATGGCTTTTGTTCACCAAGGACTGTTTGTAAAATAAGAAATACCCATTTAGGCCCTGAGGAATCACAGGTGACAGCAGGGTTCATCTGCAATGTCTTTCAGTGCAGAATTTTAAAAGGAAAGGTGAGAATTAGTTTCTCCTTCCAGAGAAGGTTTGCTGGTCATCTCAGATCTGTGTAGTGCTGTTRTTCTTCACCTGTTCTTCAGGTAGGAATGGGAAATATTTTTCTCTTCAACAGTTTATAAATGGCAGATCTCATCTGGACAGGCTACGTCCATGCTTTCCTACTCCCCTTGGGGTACTATAAGCACCAGCAAAATTTGTGCTCTTTTTGAGCACTGGATCTAGTGATATGGTGGTAGAAAGCAGTAACATGGCTTGGAGACCCACCTTCACTGAACCATGGCATCATATGAGTGTGTCTGAGTTGGCTCTGAGACCAGATATGGGGCCAGGTATGTGCAGTGTCAGTATTACTTTCCAAATTATATCAAGGCTAAGTCAGGACTCTTTAAAGATATGTCCACTCCACAGGGAGTTTCAAAGTAGAAATTTTCACTGCAGCATCACAGGAGTGAAAAGGAAACAGACATGAGTTGCTCCAAAGAGATAGCCTGGGTACTGGTGGTCAGTCCAACTTCTATCTGGGAGASCTAGAAAGGATTGTGGGAGGTGGATAAAGAAGACATAGGAAGAAATGTTGGCAGAAAAGGAAAAAATTGTGCAAAGAAAAGAGAAGGGAAAGAGTGTCTCCCTTGCTTTCTGCTCTGCAGGTGGTAGGTGTGTAACTGGAATAGAGTTACTAGAAAGARGAGTGTCATAACGAATTACAGAACAGGTTTCACTGACCATTTATTTTTACAGTCTRTCAGTGTTTCCCCTAAAGCTAGAAWAATCCAGAGACCTTAAAATTRCTTYACAGGCAGATCCCCAAGCTGCCGATTGCAGTCCTGTTCCCCTTCAAAAGAKAGATCCTCTCCTCTCTTTTTTATGYTCACAATGATGTGTGATTTTCCAAGGCTCTTCAGTTGTATTCTTTGCACGGAACAAGACTTTTATTGTTACATACTCTGGCCATGCTTCTTCTGCAAACACTTTGGCTTTTWAACACAGCATGTCTTGTTTATTTTGGCTTCCTTTCTTTTTTTACCCAACATATTAGAAAAACAGACATGTGTCTCCATTGCACTCTATTCACAGCACACTGATCTGTGCCATTTTGCATCTTCGGCCACTGTTGATCTCGTGCGATTATTGAGAACCCGTTGTGGCAGACATTGATAAAAACACCCTAAAACTACAAAAGCTTTGTTTTCCCAGTATTATCCCAATTTTCTCATTAAGAGCCAAATCCAATTCAATTCTTGTGATAAGATCTCATGCCTAAGTGCTAACAGTTGTTTTCTGAAGAGCAGTCTCCCTGCAGAAACTCCTGCTCCATCCTCAATCCTAGTGTTGTGACACCACTGAATCCAGTTGAACCCCAGTGTCTGAAAACTGCTTACAATGAGAGCAGCATCAGATCCACCAAACTGTGTGAGCTTTACATGTGTCTGTTATTTTATATATCCCACTCCTAACTTTGTTTTCAGGTCTGTACCACTGATGCTCAGAAAGTGTAATGCTTGATAGGTCAATATAGACTTTTTTTGTTATTGTAGTTATTAAATAATTTAAATAATTTTTGAAAGAAAGTAGTCAGTTGCYTTCCTTTGTGTAAACACTGTTTTGCATATAGAAAAAAACAGGATTAGTCATTTGATAAMTGATATTTGAGTTGTGTTATATTGCAGTCTTTTTCCCTTAAAACACAATGCAACATAAATACGTATTGCTCTCACAATCAAAATCCATCTATTGTAAAAATGTCCTTAACATTTGGGTTTGCTTGAAGAAGTAGCTTTAATCCYCTGTCTGACAGTCAACAGGAATTTTTCTGGTATGKGTATCCTAGGATGCAGCTGCTCAGYAGTCTTAKAATGGTGCATGACTTCAGAAAYAGACCCATTGAGAGCAGTACTTTCCCTGATATTTAATCTTCTGTATAGAATATTTCCCCATCTGTGTAGCAGTCATCTAAAGGGAAGTACTCACAAAGGGAGAAATTTACTTCTTCTGTTATTCTTCTTTGACAGAATCACAATGCAGGGAGTACATGGCTGAGCCCCCCATCCTCCAGCAGAAAAAATAATTTCCTTTGTGCTTCCAGTCCTCTTACCTGAAAGTGTTGTGCATTCAGCACCTCCTTCCAGTTCCACGGCAAACTTCTTCATGGCCAGTTGTTTTCAAAAAGCTGACATCTTCTTCACCTGTCTAGAAAACGGAGTTAGGAGTTGTACACCTCTTAACCAATGAGATTAACATCCTATCCCTGTCTCAAAACTTAATATTCCCCAGTTGCTGCTGTCTTGGATGATCAAATAAAATGTTTAACACTTCCTTCATTGTGTTCATTTTCAGTGGAAAGACTCGCAATTAAACATCAGTGTTGCCAAATAAACCACAAAGTCATAGGTGATTTCTGTCTTTGAAATCACAGAGTAACCATATAATCTTKCCTCTGCTGGCCAGTGAGGATAGGCACATGGTAGCACCAACGTGACAGATACCACTGCAGTATCAGGCRGAGAAAACTTCTGAATTGTGAAAGGAGATGCCTTGGAGACCATTGAGACTTAGGAATAGATGTCCATTAAGTAATCACTGGAATTTGAGCAGTACAGAAATTTGCTTTTCCACAGAGAACTTGTGAAAACTTATAACAGACTAACTGGATCCCAAGTCCAGCTGAGATATAAATTGCCTCAGTTCTGCTTCAGTGATTGTAGCAATGATGATTTATACCATCTGAGCATTTGAGYTCATGTTGCTGTTTGTAACCATAGWGAGAAAGGTATATTCCAGTGAGCTGAGTAACAYAGAATGCTGGAGTTTAATTATTTTTCTGTTTCTAGTTCCTCACTTTCTCTTTCTCTTGTTAATGTTGTAAGCAACAGAAAAAGTAATATGAAAAATATACAAAAATTCAGATACAACATTATGTAAGTAGCTTTTACAAACTTCACTTGCTGAAATAGGGACACAATAAGTTGGTAAGTTTATTTGACTGCAAATAATTGTTAAATTTGGAAATATTACCCACTATTCTTGTAAAGACATCAAAATCTTAGATTTATTTTCAGGTGTGAATGCAATTTGTTTTTGATATTTCTGATGATTCATCCCCTGTTCTTACCTTGTCTTCTTCAAATGTAAATGGGAAAATATATGCAGCCTCTGCCTAATTCTCAGACCTGTAYTGGTACATAGGTAAAACTCACTATATRTTTTAAGAAAGTCTTAGGAAGCATGCAAAGYAGTCACATTGYTCTYGCAACAATGGAGAATAAACTTTAATCCTAAAGTTAYGGMATCTTTGTTATCAATTTTCTGGATACACTGAGAATGGTCAAATAAGCAGTGAACTCTGAAGTGTCTGAATTATATTCTTGTTGTATTCAGTCTTAGTTATATTCTTGTAGGTTGATRAGAATGRCTTTATATTTCAATTAGGGAGCTAACTTGTGKAATATTTTAGATCTAYTTTGGGAAAGGAAAGTGCAGAAAATGTGGTGAAATTAAGTATTTCATTAGACCYATTAACATAAAATTTATTTCATTTTCAGCAGTGCTGGAAAGCAAGAAYAGTGAAAYAGATTTTGCTTGTATATAGGCATGTGCAAATGARTTTGCCCATTTTATCACAACAGAAYKGATTTCTTCTTTGTCAAGRGATAGCAAGGAAAAGAAGCATCCTTACAMCTTTTTYACTTGCATTTAGCTGAGCTTCATCTTACGCACATCTTTTAACCTTGGTTTTTAATCCTAGTAATCAATTGRAAGAATATCTTTAAGAGCTTGTCAGCCAAAAATAGCAGCTCTGTTGTCAACACCACCTCCCCTTCCCATCCAACTCTGGTAAATGTTTCCCTTTCTCTCTTTCTCTTCTTATCCAGCCATGTCATCTAACAGAACCAGAGGCTGGGATCTGAGAGTATACAGGAAGGCAGCTGGGGAGAGAAGAGATAAAAGCTTGAAGAGGGCAGAGATGTTTTCTCTTGTTCCTTATATACTTTCTAAGCATCCTGTCTGACTTATAAGGAAAAGACATCCTATCTGCCAACTAGCTTAATGTCTTTTAAAGTGGTATCTTTTTCSTAATCTGGTATTTGGAAAACAGTAATGACAATTGGTAGTCCTGAAGTGTCATTTCAAAAGAACATTTGAAGTATTCTGTTTGGAAAATTTAGAATTACATGTCTAGAATTTTCTAGAAATAAATAAATTGTCTCCTTTTTCTTACTCTGAACTGTTTACAGAACCAAC
>CADDXX010000090.1:1414801-1452872 GCA_902810485.1 Alauda arvensis | reverse complement strand
TTGTCTACATATGAAGTTATACCACTTGTCTGATTCTCCTTCTGTGCAACTTAAGCCTTAGAGTCATAGGGGCAATATCAGGGATATTGAACTTAAGTCGTGAGGTACAAGTGCGATACATCACTGTGCRTGTTAACCCTAGCCAACATTTGAAGTCAAGGTGCTTGCACATGTGCATGCTGAGCTGCCTGGCTCTATGTCTGTCTGGCTTTCCCAAAGCAGTGTGGGGTTGCACAGCCCCACACGGTACTGGGACTTCTTTGTACTWTACTTTGTGTAAGCTCACAGGAAGACATGGTCTTTGTCCCAGAGCATTTTAATGTCT
Organism: Alauda arvensis; assembly: GCA_902810485.1. Taxonomy (NCBI): domain Eukaryota; kingdom Metazoa; phylum Chordata; class Aves; order Passeriformes; family Alaudidae; genus Alauda; species Alauda arvensis. Next base: position 1,452,547 of record CADDXX010000090.1, on the reverse strand, counting down.
ACCTAGAAACAATGGCATGAAACAAAAGGAGGGAAGCAGAGAGGGAAAGGGACAATGAGGTCTCAAAGTTACGTGAGTCAGCTCCACATACAATGGAATTGACCTGAATCCTCTGAAAGGCTCCTGGGGTAAATAGTTTTGCTGTCCTGGTATGTGTCCGGGCAGSTGGTGCTTTTACACAGCTTTTATGGTCTGTCTACTTAGTTTCATTCTGATGTGGAGGATGTTGTTTGCATTGTAAGAGAAGAAGGCCTGGTTTTGAGGAGGGAAGTAGGACTTCCACATTTAAATGCCACTGAAATGAGTTTGGGAAATAAAATAAAACCTAGGAAATACAGTGTTTTTTACAGCATGTCTGAGAACTATGACAGGAACTGATATTAGTGTTATCTGTCCTTCTGGACTTCTATGTTTTTAYAGTCCCAGCAGGTTCAGAGAGGTATGTAGGTAGGGGCTATGGAGAGGATCTTCCTCTGATTTAATTTATATTCCTTGAGAAATTAATAAAATTTAATTGCAGATGACAGTCAATATAATATATGTGCATCATCTGTCTTACATACAAACATATTTGTGTGAAAAAATGCTGGTTCCCAAAATCCCCGTGTGAATAAAAATATTTTCACRTGAGTCTTTCTGGAGAAATGGTTGCAAAAATGCACAAGCCTGCCAGAAGCAAACATCTGTCCAGGGATGGAGAAACTATTCATGACTGTTTAACAAACTTGCAGAGCTCTGATGAGTAAATAAATCATAGYAGTCTAATGCTCAGAGCTCCTTCATTAAAATTGCCAGGCTCTAAGATACAAGAAAAGTACACACTCTGCACTTAATCAAGTTTTCCCATACCAAATTATAGCAATGAGAAATCAATCTAATTGACATTCCTCTTCRTATTAAACTACAGGATACCTGAAGGTGTGCCTTGCAAAAGTGAAGAAGGCACTTCATTAAAGAAGATGATACAATAGGTAGATCACTGCTCTAGTACCCACCACAGCTGGCAAGAGCCCTTGCTTTGGCACAGAGTACCAGGGGGGTCCTGAGTGGGAGCCTTGGCCTCCTCTTCCCTCAACTTTCTGCCTTCAGGTTATAGTGCCTTTCTGTCTGTGGGTGAAGCCATGGGAACACACTGAGGACTGCAGGATACTTGTGAAACGGTGGAGGAAGCAACATATACTGGCAAAAAGTTTTTCTAGTATACAGGGTTCCCTGTTGTTGTTTACAGGAGAAAAATATTCCTATTTGCCTAGCACAAATTCAGCTAAGTTCCTTCAGACATTGCACCTGAGCTTTTCAGAGCACAAAATCTATAGGTGGCTCATGTGCTATTTTTCCACGTGAGCACTGCCAGCTGAATTCTCAATGCTTCTGTCTCCTCTCTTACTAAGGGTACTATTTATAGYCCCTCTGGCTGCATTCCACCAGAAGGTCAGATTGTTTACAGGGAGTGAGGATATATTGTGTTTTTTAAATAGAGAACACATATTTTGATTCATTAAAAAAAACACCAGCTCTTTTCCCCACACAAGATAATGGACAGACCTTACTCCTTACTCACAACAAAGACCTGGCTGCAAGTCCAAAGCATTCCAGAGAGCAGAGATGGATGAAAAATTGGGAAAGTTCAGTAAGGGTTTTCACATGCATGCAGGAAAGTAAAGAATATCCAACAAATAAACACAAATAAATACAGATGAATGCAATGGTATTTCTGTCCATTAAATGCTTAACCCTGGTTTTATGTTTGTTTTTCTTGCAGTGACTCCTGCTCTGCTACTAAACAGCATAGGAAGTTTCATACTTTCCTGCACWATTTCATACTATGCAGGCATGCTATGGCTCCCTTTTATTTTCCAATCACAGAATTCCTTACTATTTCCTTCATTGRAAGCAGGATTGGCTCACAACTTTTTGGGCTCCCCAAACCCAAAGAGAAAAGGAAAATAGCAGATACTACATAAAAGTAAAATGTTGGTTTAGATATTTTATGTATTGTATCTATTTTTTTTCTCCAAGTTCCACGTGTAATACAGAACTACTTCATGTCCTGATGAAACAAACAAGTCCCTGAATATGACATACTGTATTCTCACCTTTCTGCWCTGCTTTTTAGTTCTTCATCTTCTCCTTGTCTCAATATAACAAGGCGGTAAATGTCACAAAGATAAGAACTGATCTCTCAACTCAAATGCTGAAAAGCTTAAATAAAGAAATGAGCCATTCTAGGGCTTTACAGACCAATCTTTTGTAGCACAAAATCACATGGAACAGGCAGAAACTTACATATGGACCCAGGTAATTCACATCACTCAGCAAAGAGAGCTATTTTTGGCAATTAGGAAATTAGGTGTCCTGAGAAAGAAATCTTATCCAGTGTACAGTAAAAGAGGACAATGTATGGCCAGTGAGCTGATTATAGGCTCAGGCTTAATTGGAGAAATAAGGTCTTCAGCCTCTCCTCTCCTGCTAATTCCAGCACTGCCATGTCACGTGTGGTTGCAGCAGTACAGCCTGCCCCTGAAATGCAACCTTTAAGTCTGATCTCCTTCTTCCCTTACTGAGACTACTGCAAAGTTAAGAGCCTGAGGAACAGGGGGCAAAATTTTTTTCTAAAAATTGTTTAAATGTAAGTGAATGGAAAGGGCAGTTTCATACCTACCCTCTGTGAAGGYATCCAGGGAACTGGGGTTGGAGCAGGGTGGGTACTACCTGGTTGAGGTCTGCCCAAGCACATGGCAATGGGGGCACCTCCTTTCAGTACATGAAGGGAGCACATAAGCCTTCCAGTACCTGAAGGAAAACTACAAGATGGAGGCAGGCTTTTTAAAGGGCATGTAGTGACAGGACAAAGATGAGCTGCTTTAAACTGAAGAGAAGTAGGTTTAGATTGGATATTAGAAAGAAATTTTTACTGTGGCAGTGGTTAGGCACAGGGACAAGTTGCTCTCAGAAGCTGTGGATGCCCCATCCCTGGAAATATTCAAGACCAGGCTGGATGGGGCTCTGAGCAATGTGGTCTAGTGTAAGGTGTCCCTGCCCACGGCAGGAGGGTTGGARCTGTCTTTAAGGTTCTTTTCATCCCAAACTATTCTATGACTTCATATAAAGAGAAGATGCAAACTCCACAGCTGAACTTGTTTACGTGCCGTAAACAGCTGGGAGGCTCGCGTGGCTCAAGTCAGATAATGAACTCTGTGGGCCCAGGACTTGAGGTTGGATGGTGCTTCTTTAAAAATTGCTTGATATAAGAGMAAACCGTGAGTTTCAAAGAATTCATGTTATTTCAAACTAAAATAAAATGGAAGCTACAGGTGGACAGCAAGTTCAAGAAGTGACTGTAAACTGGGGTCTGCCCAACAGCTCTGCTCACAGACAAGTCTTTCAGCACAGCACCAGCATCTTCGCTGCCAGCACGGTTAGAAGGACAGAAGAACAGTCTTCCTGGTATTACAGACTTGGTCACTAGAAAGAGCTGCCAGTGCCAAGTCCTGAGAAGAAGTCCTRAGAAAAAGACTCTCAGTTTAATGGYTGTTAGGGRGCTAAGGCTCATTATGAAGAACATACTGATTAAAGAATTTTCAGCCTGAACCAATATGACTTTTCTAACTCCTTATGTTACATTCTTACTGCAACACTGGATGATGACTATCTTATCACATGTAAGGGTTGAGATCAGCTACTACATACCTCCTATGTGAAATCAGCAAGTTCCAGGTGTCCAATATTTGCAAACTTGAATCAGCTGAGGCTGATCTCACCTTCTTCTACTTTTTATGCAACCACCCTGGAGCTCAACAGAAAAGATCCACCACATGATAATTATCTACTTAGCTACTTGTCCAAGACAAAGCAAAGCTACCTACAGACTTGACCACYTTCAGGACCAGGGAGAGATCTGGACCCAGGTATAGTCTGTGTTGCTGTATTGCTTTTGTATGGCCAGATTTTGGCAGAGTGGGAGGACTAAAAGAATGGCTTCTGTAAGAAGCTGACAGAAGCTTCTCCAGTGACTGACAGAGCCARTGCCAGCTGGGCACAGACTGGACYCACCAGTGGCCAAGGCTAAGCACATCAGAGAAGATAATAACACCTCATTAACATATTGAAAACTTAACTTGTCTAAGAAGGAAAAAAAAGTTATTGTGCAGGTCTAATTGTATTCGCAGAAGAGCAGAGTGAAAATATTGAGAGGAACAACTCTGCAGACACCAAGGTCATTGCAGAAAGAAACAGGAGGTGCTCCAGGCACCAGAGCTGAGGTTCCCCTGCAGCCCGTGGTGCAGACCATGGTGAGCAGCTGTGCCCCTGCAGCCCATGGAGGTCCCTGGGGATGCAGAGATCCACCTGCAGCYCCTGGAGGASACCCAGGCTGGAGCAGGCAGATGCCTGAGATGAGGCTGTGACTCTGTAGGAGGCCTGTGCTGTGCACAGGGACCTGCCCACCCATGGAGAGAGGAGCCCMTGCTGGAGCGGATTTCCTGGGAGGATGTGTGATCCTGCAGGTAACCCACACTGGAGCAGGTGGTGCACACTGAAGGCCTGCACACTGTGGAAGGGGACTCACACTGGAGTAGTTCCTGAAGAACTGTAGCCCATGGGAAGGACTCAGGCTGAAGAAGGTCATGGAGAACTGTCTCCCGTGGGCAGGACCCTACACTGGAGCAGAGAAAGGACTCCTCTCCCTAATCAGCAGCAGCAACTATGTGTGATGAACTGAGCATAACCTCCATTCCCTGTCTCCTTGCACTGATGCAGAGAGGAGACAGGACCCAGGAAGGAGAGAGGAGGCGACAAGGTGTTCTTTTAAGATCTATTTTATATTTCATTATTCTGTTCTGAATTTTTATTGGTAGTAAATTGTAATAATTTCCCAATGTCAAATCTGTTTTGCCTATGACAGTATTCAGTGAGAGATCTCTCCTTGTCCTTTACTCATGAGCTTTTTGTTATATTTTCTCTCCACTGCCAGTTTCTCTTCTCTCCCARTTGTGGAAGGGATGGAGAGAGCATCTTTGATGGGTAGCTGGTATASTGGTAATTATGGGTAAAGCCTTAAAAACTATTTAAAATAATTTATGCCAACTTTTTTAACTAATGCCCAGGGCATTTGTGCATAGTTTTCATCAAACATTGCTTTATTGGTTGCTTTAAGCCAGTTGTGTGGTGGTAAAGTGCTGTGGATGACAGTGCCAGCCCTCATACTGGTCAGGGGAAGCCAGAGGTTGTTGCTTGACATTTTTGACAGCCACAATTCAGCAGTTTGAAGAGACTTTGTAGAGAAGTGAGAGAATTAAGGAAGGGAAACTGATGCTTTGCTGYTCACTGTGTTTGGTTTTGTACTTTCTGTTGTACAGTGTCAATATTGCCAGCTCCAAGCTCACAGCCTCAGCCGGGAGCCAAGTCCCAAGAAATGACAACATCTGTTTCAATGTGCTAAAGGATTTCTTTTGGSCTTTTTAACACCATCTCTTAGATTGAGCACATGGCTGCTGATTTCTGAGTCTCTGAGTACACACATGCAAGGAAGTGCATTCCCCTACAGAGTTTATTGTGGAGTAAAAAAAAAAATTTCCACAAAAATCTTTRTATATTTTTAAATGTCAGATGAAGTTCCTAACTAACTCTTCACAGATAGGCTACTAGCAAAACATTCAGTCCTTACAAAAAATTTGTAGTACATCTTTAAAGGTGAAAATATCCCCTGTTCTTTAGGTAAATTACTTAGCTCTACAAGATTACAAATACTTCAGTGTATTAAAAAAGYGGGGGGAAAAGATGCAAAACTTTTTTGTGATACAGTGTTTCACCAGAACTCATTTATGTTCCTTTTTTAMCTAAATTCCAGGCTGGGAAGTTAAGGTGAGACTGGATAGTGATGGCTTCCCAGGTGGAAAGATCAGGATATACTTGCCTACAGAACAGCTTGAGCTTTCTTAGTGTGCTGCTCTTTTCTTATGCTTATGAAGCCTGAGTATGTTAAAAGCTCAAAACTAGTGATGTAAATTTCCTAAATGCTTTTAGAAAACCAAGAACTCAGCCATTGCCAAGAGAAACATGACTTCCTGAAACTGGACAGCATTGCTTGGGTTTCCTTTGAAGAAAAAAAAAAATAAAAAAAATAAAGGAGAGCGAGCCAAATGCCTGAAATATGTAAGACAGAGYGGTACAGGAGTTAAGGGGAAGCTACATAGGAAGCAAAGCAAAGCCCAAAATAAAGAGCAGGAATGGAAAACTAAAAATAACAAACAGGAAAGTGTGACACAGCTGCAAAGGCTCTGGTGCATTCTCCCCCAGCATTGTACCTTTTTTTTTTCAGGAACATACTAATATTGTGTTTGGATTTCAATGGCATTCCAAACCATTATTTGTTCTTCAAAAATAGATGTTTCTCTTGTGAGGAAGAAAGATATTTTCAAGTAATGTTCATAGGATTTCAGTTGTTCCAGTTWATCAAAAAACGTTTTAGTTAGGCTCAGTGTTTGCAGAGCAGAAAAACKGCATCAATTATGTCATTTTTTTGAAAAATTGGTCTGTGTCTCCTTAGAATAGTGAAGATAAGCTCATGCATAGTCAACTGTTACCCTTAATTTGGCTGAGTTTTTACTTTTTAACTTTCAAAAGTAGGAAGGGAGCAAACACATGTATCTGAGGTGCAACCACTTTGGAAGCACAGTGAGTGGAAGAAGATCGGGGAGGATTAGGGGCACCATGTACTAATACAGTTAAGGAAATCTCTGTCTTTTTCTTCATCCAAACACGAGTTTGTTTGTTTACACAGACCATTTTGCGGACCAGGAAGCAGCTCAGGGGACATGGGACTGCCAGGGCTGTGGCTGGATCCCCRCTGGTGCCTGCAGAAAAGCCAGGCTCTGCAGGCGTGGGTGCCGCACAACCACCCGTGACTGAGGCACTCAACACATCTACAGGAGTCACTGGCAGCTGCTGCAAAGGAGCAGGGAAGGAGTACTTCAGCATTTGGATGTCTTGCTGTTTTAACACCTACTTGATTGCTAAACTCACCCATCCTGAAACAGTTAGGCCAAGTAGTTGAGTCCGTGGTCTCTGGCCACCCAGAAGATGGATGGTGGCACTTTTGGAAGAGTCAAAAAAGCCTGAACACACCAGTTTGTCAGCCCCAGTTTCCTTGGACACTCACAAACTCTAGTGAAAACCACATTGAGACAGACCAAAATGAAGATCGTGATGTCTGTGAAGTTATCCCTCCAATTTGTGAAATTCCTATTTTTGGCAGACACAAGAACAGGAAATATTTACCAATTTTGCAGGTGTCAGGAAATATTTTCAAAGTGCTGCTGTGACCTGACAGTCCATTTAAATAGATAACAAGCATGTACAGATGTGATAGTAAATATATTTTGATTAAAGATATTTACTTCAATGTGTTTGCTCCAATATCTGTGATCTAGCAGCCAGAGTGGTGAATTCATATTGTTAATCATACTACAGAGATTAAGCAGTGATAAATCTCACAATAGAAKTGTGAATGTTTTATATAATGAAATCATATATTAGAGTACATTAAAGATGTTTCTCACAGTTGATGTTGATAAGGCTGKTTTTCATTAAAAGTTGATCTACACTGGAAATATATTTCTTACTTATTATTTGAATTGTGGGTGAAATACATGTGAATACATTTCAGGTTTCTCTATTCTGTGTATTGATCTAAATAATTTGATTATATATTGTTTGAATTGTAATGGTGTCTGCAACCGCCTGTAATACAAACTACACTAATAAGAACTACAGTTCATATTAGTGTCATCACACATCAGRTAAAAAATGAGAGTCATGGCATATATTGCATAGCTTACAGTTAAGTAGCTGAGAAAGTAACAGCTGCCTTCCAGAGATGAGACCTATTTGCYAAACTTGTTCATACTGGAAGTAATATATGACCCTACTAAAAGCAARTTAAATACTAGATGATAGGACTATGTTCCRTGATGAGCCATCTCATGGCCTTTACTTCAGGAGTAGTGGTGGATTTGGCAGTGTCAGGTTAACAGTTGGACTCAAAGGATCTTAAAGGTCTTTTCCAACCTAAACAATTCTATTATTTTATGGCTCTATGATCTTTTGCATCATTTCTTACCCTGGTGTAGTCTCATTGTCACTGGTAGCAACAGATAAATGTTTCAATGGATAAAGRATAAAATTAAAGGTTGAAATACTGTAATTTCATCCTGAAATCTATTCTGTGTGCAACAAGCTATTACTGRAGCAGCTGAAGAGATGCAAAAGCATTTTATAAATTTGATGAAAAAGAGTAAAAATCATCCAAATCATGTTTTCAAGACATGCCTCTCCATCTCCTCCTTTCTCCTGACTTGCCAGTTGGGGATTCACAGGTTACTCCTTTATGATAAATGAAAGAGTATCAAGAAGTTGCAGGCTCTGCTCCAGAGCTAAATAGTCCGTGGCATGTTGATGACTAGGTCAACAAGAAAAGACAACTCCCAAATCTTTCCTGTTCTGGGATTGGCCAAAGAGTTCCAAGTAGGCAACTAGGATCCAGCCAACCTTGTTTTGAAGGTGAAGGTGGTTGGAAATGGTGTGGACACAGATCTTTTGTATGTGGGACACCACTCATTTTCTGCAATTGTGWATGGTCCCAGCAATTTGCTGAAATAGATGGAGATGTTGTGAAACGGTTTCTGTGGATTTGAGAGCAAAAGCCTACCTAATCTGCATGCACCGTGGCTATACCATCACCAGCAGGCTTACTCTGTAATTAATAGACAGACATAATAGGCAGTGATGCTTTCAGTTGTCTTTTTATTGAACAATAATAATATTACACTCTTTAAAACCAACTGACTTATTAGATTTACATTCAAGAAATCATAATGTCATTTATGACACTGTTTCAAAATATTAATAATGTATGCAGTATTTACTACATTCTTTAAATATTTCTCATCAGTCTGCTGGAAGACCATGTGTTTGATCCTGYTCTCACTGAAATCAAGAAAAAAATACTTTTGATATCAGTAGATTAGAATCAATTCACCTGCTAGTAAATAGCCCAGGATAACATTATTCCCTCTCAGACCCTAACATTCAATACAGGTTAAAATATAGTATGCTAGTTTGACATTTATGTTTGTATGTCTCCAATTATCATGGCAAGAGAACCTGCACTTTCATCCTGACATTTGGATGTCTTCTGCTGTCATCATCCTCCTGTTGCAGATCAGCATGATTCACATCTGCTTTCCCAGGTGAAAGCATCCTGCATTCACAGGTGCTGACTTTGGATGCCTTAAAGGGCATTAGAGTTTCTGKTTTTGTTCACTGTTTTAAAAGTATGCTTTCAGATCCTGAACTAACCTCTGGCTGCTCTACTCTGCGTTCCTTCTTTAACTGCAATCATTGTCAAAGCTCAGGTTGATTTCAAAGGAAATGTTAAAATCAAGCCACACTTCCAATGAGAGTGCTCTTTGTTACAAGGCCATTCCTAAACCCATGACATCCAGGTTCACTCTCATACAGCAAGGTCAATTTTCATTATCTGTGGATGTGGTTGTTTTCAGACATTTTAGCAAGCCCTTCTCAATGGTGAATTTTGACTTACACATGTATCATCCAGCTTGGACTGAATGAGGCACTGCCCGTTTCCTGCAGCACTCTATCACATGCAAGTTTTTCTCCTGGCTGAAATGGGACCACTTGCTCATGCAATTGAGAAATTAAGGTCTGGGTACCAAAATGCTGTAGTCTGTGGCTCCACTATCACTTGCTGAGGGTCCAAGTCTTCCCTGGATCAAATAGACTCCCTGTGAGTCACATCTGGGCCATAGCCAGCAGTGAAGATGGAAAGCATGAAGGTCCCTTTGCTGACCTCTCACCACTCTTCCCGAAGAAATGCAGATATCACCTTAATGACACCAACTAGCTGGTTTATAGAAACATATATATTTAAATAATGATAAGCAGCTTCTTTTGTTTCAGATCCCCTTCTACAAATCGGTAGAATTTACCAATCTGCTGTTTCTCTGTACAAAATTTAACTTTAGAAATTCTACTAAATACAATATATGTCTGCAGTGTCTTTCCTAAGTTATTCACAATGTCTAAACTGAAATGCTGGGTGTTTTCTCTCTGAAGAAAGGCATATTTATCTCTGATGAATTGTCACCAAACTTCCAAAAACTAGAAAATTGTTAACAACTAATGTTGTTTATTTAATTTACAATGTTGTGCTTTTGTTGTTATTATTGTTATTGAAGAGGGGTGTTCCTTCCATGGGACGGATTGTTTATGTACGTTCCTTTAATGATGGTTCCACATCAATAGTATCACTCACCCAAACTGTCCCCTTCATTCAGTGAGGGCTTTTCCAGCCTCTGGCATTATTTAAATGATCATGTTGAGTTTTCAGCATTATCATACATTCAAAAAGCCACAATACATTTATCTTTTCAGATACTTATCAAAACAAATATTAAAAGTCATATACACTGTACARTCTATTTTGAAGTAAACATTTTTCTCTTTAAAAATGGGTCACATTTGAGCTTCAGAGATTACATATTCATACATTATAGATCTACTTTGTTCTTAAAGTGTGTTGTTGAATATTCAATAATCTGTGAAAAATGCATTCACTTGAAAGTCTTACAAGTGTAAGTAAATATCAGCGAGGATTTAGCCAYTTCATTACTGGAGAGCGAATAACTTTCTCTTTAACGAATTCCTCTTTTACAGAATTTCCATCCCCTGATGCCATGTCATTGTCTGAAAAAAACACAAAAATAAAGGTGGATGTCATGAATGTGAGAGGCTTAAAATATTGTCCTGCAGCAAAGTCCCTAGTTTTAGGAATAYTTTGGAAAATCCTTAACTGACATGTTTGCAGAAAACTCGCTGAATTACTGCAAATTACATAGTTGCAAAATTTCTACCAAATTAAAGCGTAAGTCGTATTTGTTTTCTAATAGTTTAAGCATAAGGCTGACGATTTGATTTCAGTTTCCAGTTCTGACTGTAACACTCCCTCCAGTGGGACATGRGACCAAGCAACACATCCTCAGTAACTACAGCAGTAAACTAASTCCCCTGCAGCTATTCTCTGACTGAGGCCAGCTGGCAGGGAAYAGCCTGGTGTGTGCCACTAAATTCTCTTACTCTCCAAAAATAGGTAAAAGATATTCAGTTTGTCAGCTGGAAACAGTCCCTGGCTGAGGCTGATTCCTGAGCTGTGACTGAGGCTTTTTGGCACAGTTAGCTGGCCTGGGACACAGCGTGCTGTCCACTGCCCTACTGTGAAAGGAGTCAAATTGCAGTGCACAGGACCATGCTCTAACACCTTTATGTTTCCTAGGGTATATGTAGGCATAATGGTCTTTATAAAACATGGGTCAGAAACTTCCCTGTATAAAACACAGGAGCATTTACAGCTGTTTTAATTTGCTGAAGATTGCTTAGACACTAGAGCTGCTTCCACTTTTAACTGAAAGAGACCACCCCATGGAGTACTACTCGTAGTGCCCCTGGTCTGCTAACAGTGACAGACCTCTGAGGACAGAATTCATTGGGAAAATCTTGCAAGGGTAAAAAACACCATTTGTTTCCARTGCAGTGAATATCTCATCCTGGCTGGGATAAGTCAGGCAGTTTAACTTTGAGGCAGCAGAAAGTTTGGGACCAAAGGCAAGTGGGGAAGAGAAATGGGGAGAAGGAACTGATGCAAACAAGCTATCTGGTAAGGTTTAGAATATAGGCTAGATACAGAAAAAAGCAAGCTCCCTCATTATTTTGACACTCTCAGTAACTAACAGAACAAGGAAAGGCAAAAGAGCACAATTATGTGAAAAAGTACAAAAATATCAGGGCTGATAGGTCTTGTAAAAAGTTTTTTTTTGGAGATAATTTTAAATGTGATATAAACATAAGATGTAGAAGTTTGCTTCAATCTGACTTTCTCTAAGCAGATAATGGGAGAAGGRTAAATCTTGTATTAGGACAGCAAGCTCCATACAGCTCCATACAGGTGAAAATTAAAAATTGCACACAAACTGCAGCTGGAGAAGAAATTAAATCCAAAGACCATTAGGTAAAACAGTATGAAAGATTAAGATTAAGGCCTAGGATTAAATCTCTGATTTTTTTTTTCTTTTTTGACTTCTACAYATTTGTATTTATTTTGGTTTGTGTTTATATAAAGAGTAAATTCATTCAGTCAAACATGGGAAAAAAGGGGAAAATTTTTAATCCCACCTCTAAATATTTCAGTGATCTTTYCTTGATGCATCCAAAACACTCCAGGAGCTTGTCACACTCCCCTTTTTTTTTTTTTTCCTTTTTTTTTTAATTTTTATTTTAATTCTGCACAGATCTGTCACAAGCTTCAGACATAAAAGTAAAAGAAATAATTTATTCCAGAGGTACTGTGACAAGTGACTACAATAAAACATTTAATACAACCATTCACCAACAGCTGAAAATATATAAAGCTCTGTCCTCATGGGGAAAAAAATTGTTTTTACTATGTATTAGCTAACAGTAATAAATGCAATGTRGTGAAATCCTGAACTGGCTGATGCAAACCCTAGCACAGCCTCCCACTGCTAGCACATGCAACTGATGCAAAGTATCTCAAAGTGTTTCTACCATGTGTCACAGCTCACCTAATTCCTTGCCACATATTAAGAAAGCTGCCAACAAGAAAAATAAACCCACCTTGCGTTGTTAATGGTTTGCACAGCTCCACCAAAGTACCCACCACCCACACACAGAGCGGTAGTAGATCATGTGCAAGGTGTTTTCTGCTAAAATCAGCTGTCCCACAAAGTCTTACCTGTGTGTGAAGATATTTTTCGTCGATTTGGAGGCTTTGAAGCAGACAGTTGGAAAAACGGGAACTTCAAACACTTCCCKGTTACTCTGTCACAGATGCCAGAGGGACAGTTGCAGGTTTTTCTGCATTCCATTCCATAGCTACCATAGGGACACTCTGGAAAAAAAATAYATAGCAAAGCAGCTCTCAGTGATCCAAGTCAGATGCTGTCTTATTAGCTGGTCTGCTAAGGGGAAAGCCTTTGAGTCAGCTAGACTTTAGCTACAGGATTTCAGCATGCTGACTGCTTTTTTATAAGTATTTTCCAGTATGAACAAACCTTGATACGCTTTACACATGTAATTTCATTTCCTGTAACTTATTTACAATGTGCTACTGGTAATCCTCCTCTGAAACACCCTCAGATTTAAATACACTCTTACATTAAATTGCCTTATATGAATATGTAAGTATGCAATTACAGAAGATTTAAGGGATTTAATACAGAAGATTTAAGGGATTTAATACAGAAGATTTAAAGGACTAGCATTGAATTTAGAAAGGAAGATGACTCCAGAAATTCCCTGAATTCACTATGTGATTCACTGTGATATTATCTGACTTTCATGACTGTTGAGATTTAGAGCTGCTACCTGATGCTGGTGCAGGACTGCTGTGGCCAGGCTCAGCAGTCTGGGTGGAGGATGCAGGCTGACTCTGAGGAGCTATCCAGCAAACTCACCCTCCACCTGGACATGCTACTGGGTCCTGGGGAGTAGCCTCCCACCCAAAACTTTCTCAGACAGMAAAGTTCTGCCTTCCCGTGGCAGTCAGCTCACCTTCATCTCCAACCTAAAGAGTGAATATGCCCTGAAGGGATCTCTGGCACTAGGGCAACTCCCAGGTATGCTGCATCTGGTCACATAATGCCCCAATTCAAACCTCACATCCCTGAGCAAGCTTGTGGAGGAGCACTACAAAGCAGCTCTTAGGATGGGAACGTACGTTTTCAAAAGAAAATTAAGTTGTGTACAGGAGATTTGCCCTGTCCCATAGCTGACACACATCACATGCTGGGTCATATAAATTCCTGGAGGATTTAGACTAAGTGCTACAGCCCGTGTCTTCTTCTGCCTTGCTGTTGAACAGGAGACCTTCCCAAAACCATTGCTAAAGAGATGGAGACTGGGAAAATCCATGTCTAGCACATCCTTCCCAAACCCACAGACAGCTGGTCATTCCCAGGAGAGGTTTGAGATATCTCAGGAGAAAGGCCTTTATGTTCAGACTGTCCTTGCCAACCCAAGGTACATGGTCACCTTAAATGGCAAGGTCTGAAATTTCTGATTCACCTCTTAACAGCAGGTGAATGACTTCTCAGGGCTGGACCAAGGAGCCACCTAGCCCAGGCTCCCACAAAATACTTCAGAAAAGTGACCATATTAAGCACAAATTATACCTCTCTCCTCATTTTGCCTGTCCTTGTCAGCTATGGGACCTCTTGATCCAGACATAGTTTCTGTGCRAAAAATATCCCACAATAAAATTATCCTTTTTAGTTTGTCCAGTCTCCTCTTGAATGAATGCCAAAGTTTAGCTTTGCCATATAGCCTAGGSAATATGAAAACCAAGCACACTCCCCTTCCCAAGAAGGACTCTRTTTGATCTGCTGCTTGGCCACATAAAACAAAAACAAAATCCCACCCAAGTAAAACTGTACTTGTGTGTACGTCCTGTCTGGGAGACAAGCAAAGAGCACASCCTACATGGAGCATCAATCTGCCTGCTGCAGGTGCTCAGCCTGGAGAGGTGGGATGCAGCATAGAAACAAATCTGAGCCCAAAGCACCTGGCTCTGTGTGGAATAACCCTGGCATTGATGCAGCTCTTCAGATTTCATGAAACTGACATCTGAGTAAATTTCTCTTTTAGAAGGTTTTGGTTCAACAGGATCCTGCTCCCACAAAAATTGCAGATAGCTCTCAGTGGTTTAATGGAAACAGGGACACCAAAAAGTATTTTGCTTCCGGCCATAATGACGTTGCTATTGATAAGAGTATGATGCACTCTTCTAATAATAAAAGTATCCCAAAATACTGTTCTGGAATATATACTGCTCATTTTAGAAATAAGAAATTGAAGAATAGAGTGTTCAGATATTTTTTTCCAGAAGTTCAAAGTAAGTTGGTGACAGGACCAGAGAGAATTTARCCATCCTGCATCTGTCAGTTATTACAAACATGGAAGTTATTAAAATGAGTGAGTGACCCGGTATCATAGCTGCAAATGGATATATAAAATAACAGTTTCTGGCCCCAGAGAGAGATAGTGCTATCTCAGAACTGAGATAAAGAATAAAAAAGAACTCAAAATTACATCTATAATATTTAGTGGAAATAAAAATATGGGGAATAGAAGCTTTAAACACCAATCTACAATTTWAAGTCAAGATATGGCTTTATTGAAATTAATGAGTGTTTTTCCTCTGATTGACTTGGGAAAAAACCCAAACCTTTTACTTCACATTTTCTACAGGGCATACAAGGTCCAGCTATAGGCATTCAGATCTCAAGCCTCATAATATTTTTTTTTTCCCATTCAAAGGGTGCTATTGCAAAGAAACTCTTATGAGGAAAGTGAATAGTAAACACTAATTCAAAAGAATTGTAAACTAAATTATAGGCAGTATCTTGCATTGTAGTAAGGTCAGTCAATTGTCTCAGCAAAATACTTTCCTGGTGAGTACATCAAAGATATAGTCTTTATGTGTATGTTCTATTCTTTTGCAATAAAGTACTATTTTGGGTTTCACACTCAGCCATGCACATGAGTTTATTTTAAATAAGGTAAATAAGTGTGTGTTGTATGTGAATCAGCCGAAATGATTTTCTCATCATCAGGTCCAAAGTCATTACTTTAACTGAGTCTATTAATACTCCTGATACTTAACTGCCAAGATATTCTCACTTTTAAGGAAGTTATTCTAAGACTTATCTGTATCAACTTACTTAAGAGGTACACTAACATAGCAAAACCCACTCCACTCATTCTTTGCAAGCTCTTCTTTTAAAGTAGTTTATTTTTCAAAAATTCACCCTACTTCTTATGAATACAATTCCTTGTCACTTTTTAAAGATTCCCCTGTTTAAAGAGTGAGAATRGSTCCTAAATGAAAAATGTGACTRTAGCCTCTGACTAAAGAAATCAGCATGCAACATACCTGGAATAAACTGAAAGCAGTGCCTGGCTGCTCATCTCACAGTTAGCTTCTGTTCTGTCRTTGCCATCTTTCAGGCAGGAGGGTTTCTCTTTGCCTCCCCTGACCACATCCCTAGGATAACTGAGCACCTCAAAGGCAGGACTRAATTAAACAGGACAGAGTCTCCAGGCGTTCAGGCAGTGCTGCTTTCTCCATCCCCCAGACCCCAGAGTGAGCATCTGGTCCCTGGGCAGGCAGCCAGCAGTGCCAGAGGGAGCATCACCCCCAGGAGCGTGCAGCTGCGACAGGGAGCCTGTGACAAGGTCAGACTAGCAAGATTAAAGCCTTTGTAACTCATAGAAAGCTATCCAGCAAATCAACAGAAGGAACAGGACTAGTGCCTGACTCTCAAGCCCCAGTCAAAAATCTCATCTCCAAGCACACCCTGTCTGTATTTCCTCACACGTCCCCAGGTGTAAACAATATCATCACTTTAATAAACATGCTCCACTACATGTAATGCCTTCTAATGACAGCAGATTTTTTTTCCCCTTTTTTCTTGGCTAAGGGATGAACTTGAAAAATCCCGTTTTAGACCCTTCAAACAGGAGGCAACCTCTGCATGTATGTGCCGTCAAATTGCCACAGCGGGTGCACACAAAGCGAACATCATTACCTTTGCAGATACCAAATTCATCACCAAAGTCATCCTCCTCAGTGTAAAACTGGCACTTCAGCCCGGGACCACACTTGACACCATCCATRCCCGAGACAGTGCGATAGCAAGTCTCGCCCAGGGCGGCCGCACACACCCTGCAGCAGCCACAGTCATCCAGCACCGTTCGCTTGCAGCGCGCAGTGCTCTTGCACGCGTTGCTGTCACACGGCTCGGGGCAGTCTACTGCGTATTTCGCACTCCAGGCAGCTCCAGCGTGCACRGGCATCAGGAGCAGCGTGAGGAACAGGAAGCCCTTCATGTCTTGCGGGAGTAAGCGCTCCATCCCAGAGGGCAGGTCTCAGCGCTCAGCCTGCCGGTGCCTCTTGCCGAGGGAAGCAGTGGTACAGAATCCAAAGTGGTAGCTGCACACATCAGCCTACAAGTTTATGAGCTTTATAAAGTGTGTTGCCCACATGTTGCACCGTCGTCAGCTTCCTCAATCCGGCAGCGCTGCTCCTGCCAGCCTCCCTTGTTTCAGTTTATGAAATCCAGGATGAAGGTTGGATTAGCACTCTGCTGCCATCCAGGAATTGAAAAGCCCGAGCTGATGTAATCTGTTATGTTTAGTTGGTTGTTTTGCATGAGGACTAAAAACTCTCTCACATCCGTTTCAAATGCTCAAGGACGTCTGCCAAGAGTAAAAAAAAAAAAAAAAAGGTAAAAAAACAATCAACCCCGAGGAGGTTGCATACCTTCCTGCGGGACAGGGATCGCTCTGACGCTGGGCACACTGCTGACAGGAGAGCTCTGCCTTGCTACCACAGCTTGCATGGCCAGGAGAAAATCACACTGAATCGTATTACTTACTGCCAAAAGAATAATCTTYAATAGAATAAATCTTTGCCATACTCTTTTAGGGGATGTGGACGGTTATTTGGGGAAATTAAATGAGATCATGTAGTTTAATAGCCAAGCTCAGATTTTTCAGTAGTTTTGTCTGCCTGCATTGAAATAGTGTTTTTTAATCTGTATTTAAGTTGAGGTAAATCAAACATTTCACTCAAAGATTACTGCTAGAACTAAAAACTGGTCAGAAAAAAACCCATCRTTTTGTGGGATCTCCCACAGGGAATACAGGAGAATGAGCAATGAGCTACCCCAACTTCACAACCAAAGGGGAAATCCCCATCCATCAGCAGCACTGTCTGCACAGCATTAACATAGATCCAGGGGCCTGATTCTCCTCCTTTTACACCACTTCTATTCTGACAAACTCTATTGGGTGYTCTGATGTTGCTTTTCAATGAAATTAATGTAAATAAACAGAAAACAAATCTCAGTTTCCCCTGTCTCCCCTCTTAGACTTTATTTATCTTGTCAGAGCCTTGACAAGAAACAGCAAACAAGTGGAGTCCAGTGAAACTGATGAGCCACTGGAGAGACAAAAATTTCTGCACTGTAAAAAAATCTACAGGAAAAGGAAAAAAGAATAAAGCTAGCCATAAATAAACCTCTGAATACCAAAAGTTGTTGCAAATTAAGTTAGTGGGAACCAAAGAAAACTGAACRGTGTAGGACCAGCTTGTTCCTTGGGAATCCTGTGTCTCAAGTGGGTTAAGGAYACTGCCAGGAGGCTGCCAAATGAAACGAAGGACTAGACCAGAAATACAGGAGAAAAGGAGAGCCTTTTCTTCATGAATGCAAATGTGAMTTGATAAACCCAAACCCAAAATGCTTAACTCCTCTGTCTTGTGAAGATGGGGAAAATCAACATRCTGTRTGTTGCRTTTGGGTAAGGTGCTCTTATAYGGGGGAGGAGAGRGGAGAGGAGGGGAGGGGATGGACTGGCCTAGTATGTTTGACACTTGTAGGATGTAAATTTTTTAAACATGTAAAAAATTAAAGTGTTACATGGGGCTCTCATATAAACCAAGGAAGTACTTTTGGTAAGCTTGAGCTGACAGAAATTTGCTCAATTAGCAGTAGACACTTTATCTTCAAAATAGAAAGCAATTATCCTCTAAGAAGTGAAAAGACTGCTCCTAAAATGGAAATTAAAATTGCAGCTAAACCAGAGGAGGAACACAAGTTTGATGTTATAATGAGGGRTTCAATTAGAAGTTGATGTCCTACCACTGACCCCATCACAACTAAAATATTGCAAAAGTCTGTTTAAAAAAAAACAAAGCAACCCAATATTTCTTCCATAGTTCTCATAGTTCATAGGTCAGCAGAATAATGTAAACCACTGCCCACATCTGCTGGCATA
Source organism: Alauda arvensis (assembly GCA_902810485.1). Classification (NCBI taxonomy): domain Eukaryota; kingdom Metazoa; phylum Chordata; class Aves; order Passeriformes; family Alaudidae; genus Alauda; species Alauda arvensis. The sequence continues at coordinate 1,433,617 of CADDXX010000090.1, read as the reverse complement.
GCATCAACTAAAATTGACATTGGTTTATATTAATAGGCCAGGCTGTAACCTGCAGGGCTCAGAGCCAGTGTAAATCCCACTGGGCAGAGAGATGCTAATTTCAGAGAACCAGGGAGCACAGCTGAGGCCAGAACCCTCTCAATACCCAGGCCAGATCTGCTCCTAAGGGTGAAATAGCCAAAAAAAGAGCTTTGCACTCTTGGTGCATGMGACTTTATAGGTCTGCAGCAGGAAGGCTCACCCTTAAGTTGATTGACACCTGCACTTCAAACTCATATCTGCYTGCTTACTCAGAGGACATAACAGATGATGTATGGTTCACAGACCCATCCACATATATTCTTAGACATTTATGCCTGTTTGTAACTATCAGCTGGTGAAATCCTATTCTGTAAATATTTCTAGGAAATGCTCCTTGTCTAAAGCACCAATTGGGATCGGAAAAGGCTACATTTCACATTTCAGTTTCTCACAGGAAAAATGTCCTAGAGAGATGATAAATAAAAAAATTACACACAGATGTGGTGAGGAAAAGAAAACGTAAAAGGAATCAGCACACTCCCCTAGCAACTAGCCAATATTATTTGGAATAAGATGAAAACTGTGTCCTATGCTTRGAGCTAGAAGCCAAAGTAAATTATTAAAATTGATTTTAAAAATACATGTAATGGAAGAAAACAATATGAACAGATAAATGTCTGGATTATGCATGATATTGTGGAGGAAATAAGGACATTATGATCTTCCACACTGTCCAYTGACTAAATAGTGAAATAAATCCAATGTCATTCTCCTTGGTCTAATGTTTCCCTGCGCTTTTACCTGTTGAATCCATTAAGCTTTCCTTTACAGTGAAAAGTTTAATCTTGTAAAACCTTGAACTAAGCTCTTCCACAAAAATTGATGCAATGGGAATTAATGAAGATTCCCCAGATATCAACAGCAGAAAATTTGCCACCATTATTTAACTTGTGGTATAAATATATTTCAAAGGTGGAAGACCTTCTGGATCAGATCAGAGCTATTTTTTTTTCCAAATTTACAGCATAAATTGTCTTTTTGCCAGCTTACATCATAATTACATCACCATTTATAATGTTTGGCACTCCTTCTAGAAGCAGAAAAGGTTTCAACCCTTGGGTTCCATGCTTTACAGGGAACCAACGACCTAATATCAGTGAGTTGTGTTTCCAGCTGGATACTTCTGAGAACCACTTTTCCAGTTCTTTTGTAAATAACCCATTTCTCAAGCAAAAGCAGCCTGTGGGATGGTCTTGAGGTTGTATTTATGCCCTCTGAAAAGTCTGATCCCACCTGTTAAAAATCCCCACGACATGGCAAACTTAATGATACATGATTAGTCTGTGTGCTGATGTATGGGCACTCACTAGGTTAATAGGCTTTGTTCATTTTACTCTTTAGTTAGAGAAACATTCACCTCCACTCTTCTGAACTTAAGTGTTCTGGCCACTGTTGCTATCCAGTCTTTTGAATGCATAAAGTCGGGATAAGCAGGAAGCACTAATATCTCTTTAAACATAGGAAAATATTTAATGCATGACCCTTGTTGCTCACTTCCAAAAGACAGTTCCTAAACTAAAAATATGTTACCACACATTCCTGAACAATCCAACCTTTTCCCAGGCTTCCTTTTCAAAAAGCCGTAAGCACAATGCTATATGAGAAGCAAAAATTCAAAGGGAAACACCGAAAGGAAGCTGAGCTGCAAAGTCCAAAATGAAAAGCCAGAAATAGGAAGTAAGAGATAAGAATCAGGAAAGTGAGATAGCGGCAAGGACTCCCCTTTGTATGATTTCTTTTCTTGTATCTTTTCAATGAATTGCTAATTACTCTTTGTTTCAGCTGTAACATAGCAACTCCACTCYGGTAAAAATAGATGCTTTGGGACATTTCCTACTTGCTGAAGGCAAGAGATGTTTACATGCTTTCTCCAGGCACACCAGGTGCTGTGCAGAGCMCTGGGTAGGCACAAACTGCAGGAGCTGCCAGACATCAGGCAGCTACAGAAGMTGAAYTGGGTAGCACACAGACCTTGTGGCCCYAGTRCAGGGAAAGCTGAGGAAGACATAAACTCARGGCAARAACAGAAGTGMAGACATCACGTCTGGTCACTGTGACCATTCTGACGAAGGAGGATGCAACAAACATTTGCTGTCAAACATTTCTGTTTCTGTCAATCCTCACAGCATCTACCACAGAAATGACTAGATATTAGCAGCTGGGTTACCTGCAGAGAGCCTCAGGATTGAGCCACAGCTTCTTTGGAGCACAGAAAAATATGCTTGCCCATATGCCCACATACAAATAGATGGCATTTCCAATATGGGAGCAGCTAGCCAAACCTATTGCACAGGATTTATGCTCTGAGTTTGCCATTGGAATGGAGCTGAACCCTGTCAGGTCTGTGCTGCTTACTGAGCCCATGTGGTCCTGYTCTTCCATGGGCTCCAGTCATGGCTAGCTCTGGTTGCAGGACTGCAGCCCTGTGTCACCTCTTCACAGAACAGGTATTCCCAGTGATTTTACAATCACCATAATAATCTGTATGGCAGAAAGCTCTGATTTTCTCTCAATTAACTTACAAATCAAGTCAAATAGTTCTTCTATACTTGGAGAAGGTGTTCAAGAGGCAAAAAACGTCACAGAGTAATGTTAAAACTCTACTACATGGCAGCGAGGGTCAGTTTTTTCTGTGGTAGGCAAGTTTGGGTTTATCACACACAATAAACACATAGTTGATTTAAATGGGGAAACAGGATAAAAAACTTATCTTGACTCTGTTATGCTGAAAACTTGTTTTAATACTTTCAAGACATCTACATTTCCAGAGGAAGAAAGGYGTTTCAGTGCCCAAGACCTCCAAGATCTAAACCAGAGGATTTCTGAACATGTGTGAGAAAGTCACATACCTTTTCTATATTTCAGAAAACTTGCTTCTCTGAATACAATGTCTGGTCACTCAGAGCCCAAAACTCTGCGTTTACACACACACCTTATCAATACTTTTGTCAGGAACTGTTTCTTTTGTGACACTTCATGGTTCTAGAAATGTAAATCATGCCAGATAAGACATAAGTACACCTACAGAGAAATAAAGCTTAWCCATATAGAAAAGCATCTTTTTAGGACTGATCTTCAAATATTCTGTTCCTTTATCAAAAAAAAAACCCAAGTTGTGAATGATGATTCTTTCCATATTCTGCTTAGAGGATCAGGTGTCCATGTGGTAAATAGCTTTAACACTGAGATAATGTGGCTGTTTTGTCCTTCCCTGTTTGACGTAGTTAACTGATGTAGAAACAGACCCTCAYTTCTCTGTTGTCATGAAGCCTCTGCTCTTAGTACTTCTCTGCAGAACTAGAATAAAATATACTAGATTTGGAAAAGCATTTTTTACAGGTTTTTTTCCAGATATAAACAACAACACAACAGTCAGTAAAATCACAAATACTGTATGGATTTTATCTTTTCTCTATGCAATCCAAATGGTAATTATACTCTGATTCTACCAGTCCATGATAACTAAGCCAATTTCCCATTGAATAATTATTTTTTCTTGGTTCCTTTGCAGAATCTGAAAGTGCACTTTTTGGTGCAACTCCTAGGTGTAGATATTAGAATCAGATATTTTAGGCTTGGTGGGAAGTATACTTTTGCTTCCAACTCAAGTTGATTTTGATCTCTGTTTTTTAAGATAAAAAATTGATAACTCTAAAAATCCTTATGGGAATAACAGTGTATCTTAAGTATTAATGTGATTTCTACTTTTCTGTATTAAAACATCTTCTGAAACTTTATTGCAGTTAAGTRGTGCTATTGTCTTACAAAATTTCTGCAAATATTTTAGCCTTGCTTTATATATAGTTTAGACTTGACTAAGTAGCTATTTCCTGTAATGAATGAAAAACCTATTAAAAGCTTGTTATCTTCTWGTGCTCCATGTGTTGCTAACAAGCAAATCTGTAGTCATACCTGTGAAATGTTGAGTTGTTTAAGTTAGGGTTAGGTGTCCTCATGAGCTAATGCTTCCATGTATTCTTTGCAATATAGCCAGGGTGATTTCTATTGCCAGAAAAAAGTCAATTTGAAGTAATTAACTTAGATAAGCAAGGATATCAAATTTATATCGATCATCATTTTTCTGTAAGAAGAAATCTCTCTCCTTCATAAGTACTCATCTTTGAAGTACAGAAGTTTTCTACAATAATTAGGTGATCCCAGAAAGGCCAGAGGAGACCTTCTGCATTTCTTAAGTAACACAACTTCAGGGAAGAGGCAGACAAGGTCTGAAAGGAGTAAGGACACCAATGGGAGCTRTTTTTCAGATTTTTTCCAATGTTACACATGCTTTCTTTCCTTGGGATGAGTGGCTGTTTTATTCTTACTGCCACACAATCTACCTGGCTTAGTCTTAGTCCTCATTATACTGTTTTTCTTCTTTATTATACTCTACTTTCTCTCTGATCTTTGTGCAAGTTTACTTATGCCACACACAAAAAGCACCCTAAGAATCAGAGCTCAGCAGACTGTATTTCTTTATTCCATCTTCACTGCTTTCTCTTGTTCAGAGTCCTCACACTCCATCCATCTTGTCCATCCCAGCTGAAGCCTCTGARACTTTGGATTAACTGGAGCAAAGCCTTGTTAAAGGGGACTTTTGGTGGCTGGCCCTCAGGCATTTCTGTGCTATGTGAATTAGCATCTTCCTCAGTGAACAGGCTTGGAAACAAACTGAATTAATATCTTGGCTTCCATGAAGAGAGACACCAGTCAGGGTCTCCAGGAACAATGCAGTTGGAAGGACCTAACACAGGACAATTTGTTTCCCCAGTGTGGCAAAAGGATTTTCACACACATGCTTCCTACGTCCTTTTTCCTTTGCTCCATAAATCATACAGCTCTGCAGTATGATTTATGCTCCATAAATCATACAGTTTGCATGTATTAATTTTTTTCTTTCCCTGGAGCACACATTGTGGGTGAAATGCTGACTCCAATGACATAAATGCTGTGTCACTCATTTATGTGCAGGGTGGGGATTTCACATGATGCTTTCAGTGTTTTATGATCTCTGCTTTGTGTTKTTTACTCAAAACATGGAAAGGAATGTTTGCAAACAAGCTCTACTCAGAAAGCAACGAGGAGTAACAGCTGCATATTGCCTGTGACAAATTTGGTCTCATTAAGAAACAAAACTGCTAGAAAGCTTAGCTAGAATTATAAGCTATAAACYTACTAAGAGCCTAATCACTACCAAATCRATTTTGGCTTGTATTTTGTTATTTTCACCTTTCTGAATGCATTGCTAAAAGAGGTGTAATAAGTAGCAGTATTACAAGTGCAGAACACAGCCTTGCATTTTTACTAAGAAATGTGATAATTTACATGCACTTATATACACTCAGCATATATGAGAGCAAAAAGTCTTATACACAAGTAGTCTTTTTAAAATTTTATGCAATGATCAGTTATTTGATCAAAACGTSATGGTAATTTTCAGTCATTTAACCAAATGCCTAGAAGATTCATTCTTTAAGAAAGCTACCTTGGGAAAAAATATTAATGAAATATGCAAAGCTGGAGCTATCTTTCCAAGTTGTGAATCTGACAGACTGAATATGTGATTTTTCCACAATGGCACATTATTCTTCTCTTTTATTGGATCTTCTGAATTGTCATAGACTGAACATGAGTTATTTTATATGTTTCCTGACCATGATAGAATAAGCTTTTTTAAGGCAGAAGCATTTCTGAAATAGTTCACAATCAGATGGACTTTCTCAGGTGATCTATTTAAAACCAGACAGCTGCTACTCAGTCCTGTGTTTTAATTGTGCCCTGCACTGTGTTATAGAACCTCCTCCCTGTGCCAGGGGTTGGCCTACAATGTTTTGGACTATAAACACTATCTGGGTGCTGGGTAAGTATCTCACCCAGACTGTGAAGAAGTTGCAAAGGAAACAAAGAGGAAGGTCAGCTGCAGATAGTTGTTGATAGTTGTAGGAAAAAAGCCCCCAAAGCTGTGGTGTACAAGATGTTCCCTCATGAGGATCCCATGAGGCCACTTGGGCTGGAACTGGGCAGAACACCCTCAGTGCTGGCTATAGTGGCTTYTTMTGTTTTATGAAACAAGAAATGTTTGGGTTTTTAATTTATAAAGCATTGGATGTAAAAATAAAAAGTCAATTTTYGACAATCAGCATAAAGGAGGTTTTTGTTTTTCTATTGCCTAAGATAAGTGCCTGAAACAGGAATTGGAAACCACTGATTGTGCAGATGGAAACCCTTTCAAAGTCACCAGAAGTGTTTGTCTGGGCAGATGCTTCCCACGATGACTAAGCTACAACCAAGCAYCATGAGGAGGGAGAAACCCAACCCAGCRCTGCTGGAGGAATAACAAACCCTTCTGGAAACTGCTGTCCCAAAGATGAGTATMAAAAYGGGTAACCATTACTGTGACCCTGACTTCAGTAACTGGGTGCAGGAAAAACAAGGGGAAGGAAAGAGGTCTGGAAGAAAAACAATTTAAATATTGCTTTAGAATTTAGTCTAGCTTTTGCATTTTCTTACCACGAGCAGTGCTTAACCTTGTTCAGGGTACTCTCACTATTTCTGCTCAATGAGGCCAAGACCACTTGATAATATCACTGTTCATAAGACACAATAGTCTGTTAGAAAGTAAGGGGTTTTTTTTAATAATTCAGGGCTCTAATGCAGTCCTTGTCAAATCTCACTGTGGCACTCCCTGGCTGATTGCTGCTGCAATCAAGGACAAATTTAACTGCAAACAGGACAAGTTAACTCCAACCACCCATTTCTACTCCTATAGGAGCACAAACACCACTCCACTGTGAATGTGATAGCCTCTGAAGCTGATGTACCTGGAATCATGAGCACCACAGTGCCCTGTATCCCCTTTTCAGCATCCTCATGCTAATTCAGCACCATACTAATTCTCACCTACCTATGTTTTATTTTAGGGCCACACCAAGGAAACTAGGTTAGAACTCATCTAATATAGCAGAAAGAAAATGAACAGCACATTACTACCAACAACTTTCTTTTCTGTCTCTGTCTGTGCAATATCTTCAGTGATGAAGGTATAATTGCTGCCTCCACATTATTCTCTTCATTATGATGTGGATTATACATAGGAGGAATTAGTTGACAAGGTCTGGCTGGACCACTTTGAATGACAGGGTCTTTCACAACCACCAGTGAAAGGGAGAAGTGTAAGTTTTTCCACAGTCCTCCATCAGCATGCCCAAAGTTTTGACAATAATTGTGAGCTCAGTGCAAGTATTTGTTGCTTGAACTCTGCTAAGACCAGTATCCAAACAGGACTGTGGCTTTTGGCAAGGGATGTGCATGCCCAAGATTTTAACCAGTGAAAGCCATGTCACTGTCAATGTGGTCTGTTGCCATTTGAATATGTCACAGGTTTTGCACAAGTACTAGTCCAAAGTCCACCTTATTTCATGCATCTATTTTCAAAGCATTTCTGCTTATCTCTGGTATCAATTTTCTGGTATTCTTTCTGAGCTGAAAGAATGCTTTTATAGTTTTGTTTATAACAGCTTGAGAGAGAGTAACCAGTGCATCCTAATAGGTAACATCCTCTAGGTGTTTCAAGGTAACCTCAACCAACAACCATGTACCATTTTTCCATTTAAATACAAATCACAGAATCATAAAATTAGTTGGATTGGAAGGGGCCTTAAATATCATCTGTTCCAACTCCCCTGCCATGGACAGGGACACCTTCCACTAGATCACATTGCTCAAAGCCCCACCCAGCCTGGCCTTGAACAGTTCCAGGGACTAGGCAGCCACAACTTCTGGGCAACTGGTTCCAGATCCAGTCGCTGTCCTCTGAGTAAAGAATTTCTTCCCAACATCTCATGTAAACCTAATGTCTCTCAGTTTGAAGCCATTCTCCCTTGTCCTGTCACTACACACTCTTGTCACAAGTCCCTCCCCATCTTTCTTGGAGGCTTCCTGCAGTTGTTGGAAGGCAGCAATTTGGTGACCCCAAAGCTTTCTCTTCTCCAGCATGAATAATCCCAATTATCTCAGTGTTTCTTCACAGGAGAAGTATTCCATCCCTCTAATCACCTTCGTGTCTCTTCTCTGAACTTCTCAATTAATAGTTAACAAAATACTCATAACTATTACTTTTTAGTACAGGGGTGATTAAGAACAATTAAAGTAATAATTAGTTTTTTTCATTTACTGATATTGCTACTGCTCTCATCCATTTCTTGATTTTCTATGTGGCTGCAGAGAGGCTTGTTGTTTYATTGAAATAAAGGTGTTGTAAGAATGTGTTAATAGGGCAAGGTTTCTTGCTTTTTACCAAAAAAAAAAGCATTAGTAATTCATAAGAATGAAGTCTCTGAAACTCTATTGTTTATGTATTAAATCTAATATATGTCTTTGTAAGTAGCTAAGGTATATAAACTCCTATTGTATCATTATATAAGGGCTTTTTTAAATAAAGATTTTTTTGCTCATCTTTCTGTGATTCCTTGCTTTGAAAAAACCTGTGCCACMTTGAATTGAACTGTGATTAAATTAAACCTACTTGTAATCTGTTAGACATTAATTATGAAATCCATRAGTCAGTCCAAAAAGAGCTCATTCAGATGATTGTGGGGTTACAAGCATACTGGATAGAAGTGTCTGAACCAGCTGCCAGGTCACTAATGAGATTAGGATACATATTTTAAATTACCAATCTGTAATTAAAAGATATAGCAGACATATGAAAATTACTTGCTGTAACTTGTCTGACTGTGATTAACTGACTAATTCAGARTTGGAAAGAGTCTTCTCAGTTTCTTTTTGGCAAGTATTCAAGGAAATTATCTTGAAAATCTGATGGCTTGTTTTGTTTTAATTCTGTTTTCTAAATGTTTCTCCCTGATGCCAGATTGTGTTGCCCAAAAGGAAGGTTACTTTTACAGCTTGCTAGATAGCAGGCAGCTCTGTAGTCAGAAGATAAAACAAAGACTTTGACTAAAAGCTGTGGAGGCAGTCCATGCTTCAAACATACCACCACACTTTCAGGAAACAACAGTTATTGACARCAGATAATGACTCCCTCTGTACTGAGAAACAGAAGCTTGTTTAAAAAATAATTAACAAAAAATTAAACATGCAGCTCATTAGATGCACAGCCAAAACTAGTACAAAACACCAGGCACAAGAGTAGTATGAACCTAAGGACTAAACCTGACTGGCATCTGCACCCCAGTGTGATGTGTAGGAGCTGTCAGTCCCCTCTCCTGATAGAGGCAAGGGCTGTGTGTCAGCACTGCGTGCTCTGCTCAGGGCCACACGTCACGTCAGTGCCATTTGTCAGCTCTTTGCGCAGCCTTAGGGGCTGCTATCTATGCCCAAGCATGACTATGTGACAGGCAGCAAGCAAGTCAGACCTCAGAAAATAATCCTTAAGAAATATTGCTTACCTGGAAGACCTCAGTAAAAACAGRTACAGGAGCAAAAGTGTGACAGAGAAGTCAGCTCTGCACAGACGAAGCTGAGAAGCGAGAGCACAGATAAGAATATATGCCTGGCCAAGGGCAGGAGGATTCCTGAAGCAGAATCCCTTAATCCACTCATTAATTTCCAGTAAAGATAAAAATAGCACAGGAGAGCTGGTCTGGTAGAAGAAGCCAGTGTTTAGGAGCTGGGAGGTACTGCCCAAGGGGACGTCTCACATTAGAGATTAGTGTCAAGGCACGATGCGTTAAAAGAGAAGACTAAATTTCTGTCACCAAGTGAAAGTGGAATCACAAATGCTATGTTAGTATGTCTACTAAACTCTGCCACAACTAGCTCTTCTCAATCTGGCAAAGAATGTGTTTCCAGCTTAATTTTTTCAGGCWTTGCTGGTGTCTGTCAGTGCAAAACTGTAACATACATGGAGCTACTCTCTGTGGCTTTCCTGTTTTGATGTCAGTTCTGAGATCCAGCCCAGCAGTGCTTTTAGCAGCGAAAGACACCAGCAGTGACCTCCTTTTCCTGGAGCTGTCTTCTGCCCATCTCCAGCTGCAGAACCAGTTATCCTTCCACCAGGTGTTTTCAGAGGTGCTAACAAAATGCAGAATTATGGGACACTCTGCAGGACTCCTGCCACTCTCCCCGGCTCTAAGTGCCCCTCCTCACACAGAGAGGTGGGAGGGCAGGCACTCTCTCATGACACCGGTATTTCAAAGCTAGCAAAGGTTTCCCTCCTATCACACAGGGAGGGAATAAAGCCTCAGTGGGGACAGAAATTGAGCCAAGGCTGCTGTTTGCTAACTGTTGCTGGGGGAGGGGCTATTGGCCTTGGAGGCTGCAGTGGGTTCTGGTGAGTGGGTGGGTGGGTGAGGCAGACACAGGGGCTGGGCTGGGGCAGCCAGGCCAAGCAGTAACACCCTTCCACSTACTCCATCACCCATAAACAGAAAAAAGGTGATGTGAATGAGGYCATTGCAGGAGATCACACACAGGAAGCCCAGCATCTGAACTGTAACAAACCTGTTGGGTTATGGTTTCCAGGTTTTATCCCTCACTCTTTTCCATCAGTTCACGTAAGTGAGGGAGTGAAAGTCTTGCCTTTACCACGTTAAACACCAATTGGTGGCCATTGGCCTGCAAGGTGTGAAAAGTCTCCTATCATTCACTTCACAAAGTTAAAAGGGAATAATTCACATTGCAACATCCTCTGAGACTTTGAGCTGTAAAGTGAGAACAATGATACATTATTCGTTCCACTTTTATATATCTTTTGCTTTTTTCCCTCAGTTTTTCCCAGTTCTCTCTGTATTCCAGTACTGACCCAATCCCCACTGACACYTTCTAAGGTCTTCCTTYMCACAACCTTGAACAAGAACARGGTCTAAGCCCCCAGCTGGGGGAGGTGGCAGGTTTTATTGCACTATGGCCAACAACCAACCCAGTTCTGTGGTGTCCAGTTGCTTCTTTCCTACATATATATTTTTCATGAGCTTGTTATGCTCTGCTCTGCTCAGAAYTGTGACATGGTTCCTGGTCAATAATCAAGGCCAGTGGGTTGTTGTGCTGGAGTTATTTATTCATGCCTCTGCAACATTCCCAAAGTTTACAGYATTTGGTAAGGGTTCATGCAATAAATACAGAAGCAGAGAAGCCCTGCAGACGGTTGCTTCAGAATTGTTAGTTACGAAGGGCCTAGAAAAGATTTGGAAGGTAATGGAGCACAGCAAGCTAAACCACAGATTTCTTCAGAAACATGCCAGGTCCTTCTGCTACTAGAAGGCTGTTGAAACCCAAGGCCAGAATCCTGTTTKTTTTGAYAGATGTTAGATAGGAACTGTGTTAMAKAACTTAATTACATCTATTACAATCAGTATTTATACTTTTTGTGAGCAAACTATTAACTGAAAGAGTGAGATTATAAACCAAGCTTGGAGATTATTTAGTTTATTTGATCAACAAAACCAAACAAAACCCAAACAAACAAAAAACAAAAAACTCAACACCTCCCTCCCCAAAAGAACACACACACAACTCCAAAAACAAAACAAAACAAAATCTAGGGAAAAAGGACAGACATTCTTTTTATCTCTATATTTGTTTCTTTATAATGAAGATTTATTGGAAAAATGTTTCTCTCTGTTTAGTATTTTAACTCTTTGAAATTGCATTTAGATAAATAAGTATTCAATAGTATTATGAAAGCAAAATGACTTATTTGGAGTTCAATAATACCACAGATAAATATTTGAACACTTTAAGCTTTCATTCTGTTTTTTCTCATTCAGCAGACATCTCATTCATCATCATTCTGAAACTTAATTTTTTGTGCAATTACACATTAACAAATGTTGCTTTATCCCAAGTGCAATGAATACTTTCCCATCCCAGTAAGAAGTAGAGTGGAATCCAATACAAATTATGTTTTCCAATTGGCAGCTTCCTGCTAAAAATAGTAAAGATGTTGTCAGTCCAAATGTGGATATTTTGAAGTGTTCCCATAAAGCTGTGGGGGTGTCAGCAAAGGTGTAAAGCAGGGAGGTACATTTCAAAGGTGGTGCATTAAAGCAGCAACATCCAGCTCTAATGCACAGCACAATATTTATTCAAATGCTCTTGACTGTTTCATTGATCTGTGTAATTGGAAATGGTTCTTTTTATCCAGTCAATACATTCTTCAGTCAGCCGTGTATAAACTCCAGGTATGCTTGTATTTTCACATTCTTCTCCAAAAGAAGCAATCCCACGATTCTGACCAGCACAGATTAGCTGCCCACTTGACTCTCCCTGGAAGACGAATCAGAAGCAGCTGRCAGWGTGTCCATTGCTCTCCAGAGGAGCRTGCAGTGCCACCTGCAGTGCACAAGCATGTTTGGAAACATTGCCTCTAATCTTTTCCAGCCTATGAAATGGATCAGTTGGCTTACATCACTTCATGTGATGAGAGGTTGCTTTTGAAAGCTGGGGGAGCTTTTGATGCAAATGCTGTGGACCAGCAGAGTGCCATCACAGTTCTATTTCAAAATATACTTTTTATTGTTGGTATAAATTGATTCTCACTTCTCTGTCRATTGTCTTTTCTGGATTCAGCACAGAAAGCATCAAAAGCAAGATCCAAACAGCTCTTTTGTGTATACAGTTAATTCTTTACTATTCAGATGTTGACTTCTGGAAAGGATCAGGTGATTAATACCCTGATAGCTCTGCTTTTTCTCCCATAACTACAGGTGGTGTCTAAGGAGAGTACCACAGCTAAAGAATATACCTGAAGTTAACAGAAAATCCCAGGCTCAAATTCGTGATCCTGATTGGTACACTGACCTAAACTAATAAAAGTTTTAACAGCTCTTTTTCACAGCAATAAAGTCTCTGGCAAATATGTTTAAAATCACTTAAAGAAAGATCAGCCTCTTAAGATGTCTAACACTGCTTTGTTCCCAGTGMAAAGGAAACTATTGTTAAATACATGTTCCCCCCCTTTGTAACTTCTTACCTCAGGTATAATTTACTTTTCCCTCTAGCACACAACATGTTGTTGGTTATTTTGGGGTCGTTGGCATACTGTTTGTCACAGCTTTTTGACAATTTTAAGAGTTGCCTTCTGGGGATATTTTGATGGCTGTCCTGGTGACGTGTCTCCCCAGCCAGCCACCTGGCTGAGTGTGCCAGGTTCAGCACCTTCAGAAGAGTCAGGCAGAGGCAAAAGTTGCACATATTTATTCAGCTTGGCAGTATCATTCAGCTAAAAAGGGAAAAAATATAAGAAGGAAAAACAAGGAAAAACTAGATTTCTTATGCAGAGAGGAAGGGAAGTATCATCTAGTTTCAATTATCATTTAGTCTCATTTTACCAATACCTCCCTTAAAAATCACTTTTTCACTATTTAGAAACTGATCCTGAGCTTAACTGCCCCTTTGAAAATTCAAAAGACTTTCCATAGTAGCAGTAGAGCAATTTCCCATCTATGGCAGCAGTAGTGAGTTCAAGGCCAGCTTTCCACTTCATACAGCAGTAAATGTAAAACCTACAAGGGAGTTAGGTTGTTGGATCTATGTCCGGTTCACAAACCTAACTTGCCACTAAACTTAGTGTTGAAATCAGATTCTGGTGCTTGACTGACAGAAAAGTCCCAAACACAGTGCCATGTGCCCATGAACAAAGATGAAAACAAAAGCTGTAAGCAATTATGCACAAAAGCAACAACTTAATTAAGGAAAAGAAAATCAGGTCTCAGTCTATTCAGACTGCCAATTTTTGCTCTGAGAGATTCTAAAGGGTTTAAATGATTCAAACTGTCCATGTTTTGTTGGCCTTTGCTTGACAGATCCATCCTTCAGCAGAGGTCAGTTTAAGCCTGTAAATGAAAACACAGCCAAGCCCTGACATTAATCCTCACTGTGCTTGGTAAGGGCTCACAGCTACTGAACAGACATTTTCAGTCTTGTGATCACTGCACCGTGATTAATTTCACAGAGAGCTGTATGGTTCTCAGCTAAATGATTTTGGCTTTATACCTTTCAAAAAAATGCACTCCAACAAATCAAAAAATTATTTTAAAAAATCTTAGCAGTTATTATTGCCAGTGCTACTGGAAAGTTCCAAAGATGGAAAGCTTATTCCAAGCCATTTAATACTCCATTACTGTGGAAATGTAGAGATGGTTGGTAAGCTCTAGTACTGTCCCTCTGTCAAATTCAAAGGATTTTATGGTATCCATATCATTCTGGAAGAGAGTTGTGATTTTCAGATCTCCAAATATTACTTCCTAGTGATCCATTTTGGCTTTTTGTTCACAGATATGCTGATGCTCCTGACAAGAGGCCACAGGAGAAGCCAGAGAAGCCAGTGAGATGAGCTTGATCTACATGGAGAGTGAAGCATTTATAGAATGCTCACTAACACCTGGGGGAAGGAGYTCCTCAGACATGGGCCGTGATCAGATGCTTGAGCCACAGATGCCTGTAAGTGTTCCAGCTAGCACAGAAAGGGGCATGGATACCTTCCTCCCTGTGTCACTGTCATGTCAAACTAGTGATGCCATCTAAATACTAAAACCAGGTTCCAGTCCTATAATATCGGAACCATAGAATGGAATGTTACAGTTGGAAGGGACCTTAAAGATCATCTAGTGCCAAGAGTTCAGTACGTCCCTCATTGAAGACCAAAGAAGCTGGGTAATTGCAAAAGTCCTTTACTCCATAGCTAAATCAGCCTCATAAAAGTAGAGTTCTGACAGTTAGTGTCATCATGCAGAAAGCCTTCTAGCAKAAAGTCCCCAAGTCCCAAGCAGAAGCAGCAGTGTCTTATCAGTAGCAGCCACAGCAGCAGCAACAGCAGCAGCATTCATTACCGGTGTGTGTGTGTATGTGTGTGGGGGCATTTTATTCTACTTTCATCCAATCARTTGCAAACATGATTCTACTACTGCCTTGTTGGACCTTTCCTAAACTAAGATTGATGTGCAAAAGTAGTTGTAAATTCTTAACACAAATTCTACATCTATAACTCCATCTTGTTCTAACTAGGAATGCTGGCAAAGCTACATTGTTTTCATTGTGTCTAGAAGTTAACTAACTTTGTAAAAGATGAAGCTGCTGAATTTCAAACTAGGCTTTAGGTTTTTTTCTCACTAGTACAGGCTCTTATTTGCTTAATACACTTTAAATATTCTCCACTTATTTAAAACTAAACCTGCATTTCTACCTTGTGTCTATGTGGATTGGTGTATTTTAGTCTCTCTGAAGGTTTTAATTCAACCCTCACATCTCTGAACACCTCTGGGCCTGTGTGAATGGGTTTTAGAGGGAATTTGCATCCCAGTCTAGTCCCAGTCCTCCTGCCATGGGCAGGGGCACCTCCCTGTAAATTCAAATTCTTAAAKCCCTGCCCCACTTTGGCATCAGATGATGATGCTGGCAAGGACATTTCCATGCTTCATTCTGCAGTGTCCTTCACTTTGTGACCACTCTGTGCTCCTAGAGCTGAGTTTGTAACTTCTGTATTATCCACACTTTCATTTTACCTAGTTACTCCAGAAAACTAACAGTARGTTTCATCTCTATTTTTATTTAGTGCAGCACAAGATATAACTCTGGGATAGAGATGTGAGCCAGACTCCACTGCACACATCCCTTCAGCAYTGCCTTCRAGAAATTACTGAAGAATGTGCTTTRTGGTTTGGAAGGGTTGCTGCAGTGAATGGATTAAAAAGGGAGTTTTAGAGCCCAGGCTTGAAAKATCATCCCTGCTCACAGAGCCAGTGATCCTCTAGCTTCATYTAGATTAATACAACCAGAAGTTGACTGTTCTGTGATAATGGTTAAGCTAACAGAATGTACTCTTCAATATCAAAAARTAGCCAAAATTATCATCAGCAGAATTCCTTTAATAAAAATACAGTAGTAATTAAAACAATATCTTGAGGAGCATAAAATCATTATCAAAAGGAGGCTGGTCAAACTGACAATGAGGAAAGGTTTCCATAATCCCAAATATCCGCTGTTCTTTTTCAGYAATAGATGCCTGATGAGCTCCAAGAAAAACTCTGTCTTCCAATTCATCTATTCTGTAATTTATAGAAAATATACAAAGAGAAAGTCACTACAGGAACTGAGCAACTTCTCTGAGGATATTCAAAAGACATGTAACACCATTTCATTTTACAAAAACGTGATTAAAACATAGAGCAGGAAATTATTCATGTCAATGTTTTGACATGAGCTTCTTCTTTCCTCTACCAAGTAATGTTTCTTTACTGTAAATACCAAGAATAAAAACAGYTTAGTGAAATAATTGAATGATAACTGACCTCCAGAGATTTTCAGAGTTTGGAATTAATTTCATGAAAGAGCYTCCCATCTTTATAAGGGGAGTTGCTTGCACAAGGACTGCTGCTCCTGATGCCTTTCATTAATCTCTGAAAGGTCTCCTTTGGATTTATAACCTAATCCTGCAAAGGACTGAAACTTTGCTGACATCAGTAGCAYGTCAGAACACACATCAATACTCAACACTTATCTGAGCATTGTGCAAATGGGTAAATGCTCTGCTGAAGTGAATGYCTTTAATATTAATAAGTTTTTTTGTCCTTAATTTTCTAAATGCAGGATTTAGCACATTAAGGAAGAAGGATGTGTGTTGCCYAACCCAAGACATCTCAGTAGTGAACATTAAAAAAAGTGAGAATGCTAAAATTCAGAGTTATATGTTCACTTCCTGCTAATAAATATTAAGAATTAAGCAACCAATAAATTCTGCTCTTTTCCAAGGTCTATAAGTATCACAAAAAATGTATTTATTAACATTAGTGTTTCTTCATTTTGCCCTGCTAAACTTAATGCAACCCAATAATTTGACATTGCAGAACACATACCACCAGTTCCCTGTGCTTCATTTTCAGACTATAACCTCACTATAAATAGGAAAATTTATTCAGGCCAGGACAAAGAATTTATCAGTACAAACTATAAAAGAACTATTTTTCTCCGTTCAAGATGCATGTCTCAGTGAAAGATATAATTCATTTATTTATACGTGATAGTTTGTTTGTGACAATAGCTGCAAAGGCAGTGCTGTAATCCAAGAACCTCTCTTTTTATTTAAAAAGCTCACTGCCTCAGAGGGAATGATATGTCTCTCAAAACTCCATCCCTGTGACTCCAACAGGTGGTTCACAAGCCACACAGAGATTCATGCTGCTGAATTCATGCTGCTTTCCCTAAGGAAAAAAAGTTATTTCAGACAGGATTAAAACATGAGATCCATTAGTTAGGAAGTCTTACACACACTGCAATTGCACCAGGCATAGAACAGGCATTGGTGAGTTCTGTGTGAGCATCATCTTGCAGCTTAGGAGAAGGAACCCAGACTGGTTCAGCTTGCCCCAGTGACAAAGGCTTAAAGTCAGCCCAAAACAATGYGTTTAGAAACCCAAATCAGTGACCAGAGCACATTCTCCACAGGATCAGAGACAGACAATGCCCTTTCCACTGAACAGCTAACAAATCTGAATTTGTATTAGTGTACCTGACTGGCTATCTCTGACATATTGACTGAAGAATTAGAGACTCTAGATCCCATTAAAAAGTCCCTTAATTCAGAAAACGAGGACTTGATTTTGTTTTGTAAATTCGCAAAAGAGAGAATGCTAGGAATGAATATTTCTACCCTTACAACCAAACCTGCTTCAGCTGAAAAATAGTGAAAGTCAAATTCACTTAGAAGAAGCTGTGTTCTCTATTTCAGACTAACTCGTAGAAGAAGGCTGGCCAACCTGCCCACACTGTCTTTAAGGAGATCAGGTTAATTGTAACTGGTTTCCCCTTAGATAGTCAAAATAAGAAGGAAAAACTGCAGAACTCAAATACGATTCAGAGAACATGTTAAGAAAAACAGGGCATTTTACTTCCTGATGTGAACAGTAGATGTCCCCCTTACCATGAGTCCTCTGCTCAACAGCAGAGCTGACCTCGGGGCGTCCCACCTGGGGAAGRGCTGCTTGTGCTCACATTTAACTTGTCAGAAGGACAAGGTTCCTTGTCACAGTCATGAGTGACATTCCGGGCTTGTGAGCCCAGGTCACACAAAATGAGAAGAATAGTGCCCCCATTTAATTCAACTTCATCTCTCAGTGAATTTTGAGACTTAGTTCCAGGCACATAGGTAAGATTTGTTTWAAAAACCTTAGGACATATTCCCTTCTCTAAGATATTGCTGTATAAAATACTTACTCATAGTGTGCTGCAGTCAAAAACCATTGTTTTTCCACAAGAGTTCCTCCAGAAAAAAACACCTAAATTCTTGTCCCAGATAGCAGCCATATAAGGCCAGGGATGAGGATGCACTTCATTGCCCATGCAGCCACCTGAAGTGCAACACAAGTGCAATTATATTATGTGTCATCCAGAGGAACTGGGAATTTGTATATTGGGAATTTTTACTCTTAGGTGAGTACTTGCATCCTGTCAATAGGTTAACAGCAATTAAAGAGAGCAGGAGAGCAGAAGAGCTCCCAGCTGTCCCAGCTGCTGCTACTTACTGACAGGAGCACTGTAAATTGCCATGCACTCTTTTGTATTTAAATGTCTCCTACAGGAAATGTGTTTGAAAGTTYTTATTAATACCTCACTCTCTTGAAATTTCCCTTTACATGATTAATATTGTGTTATTTTATTGCAGATTGATTTCTCTAGATTCTCYCTTCCAGTTTCTTTAAAACCTGTCTGTTTCTTGAATCTCCTAATAAACTGAAATAACCCTGAATAACACCTAGACATCTCAGGGTATTCAATGCA
>CADDXX010000090.1:1386419-1414602 GCA_902810485.1 Alauda arvensis | reverse complement strand
ACACCTGAAAAGGCTTCAGGGAACACCAGTGTGAAGGAATAATCAGGGCATGCAAAGTTCAAAACTAGGAACTCCTAAACAGAGTAAACTCAGGGCACACAGAGTACAAAAGTCACTCCTGTGAACTAAGGTACATCAGTAGAGAGCAATTGCTCCATAGAATTYCACTGCCCAGGTAACATCTTCAGTTGAAAGACTGAAAAATATTCATATGTAAATTTACAAGAGCCACTGAGAACTGTTAAACATCTGTTATTTTATAAAGTAAGGAATATGGGATATGAAAGAAAAGCCAAGAGCAGTCACACACATGTAAGACAAAGCAATCTGCATTTTATTAAAAATAATTTTGGGGCGTGCAATACAGAAAACCCTAGACCCTGAAAGTGCCAAAAAAACCAAACCAAACCAAACCAAACAAAACAAATCAAACAGAAAACAAACAAACAAACAAAAACCCTAATCTGTGAAAAAGATAAAATAGTGAGGAAGACATTTCTGTGTCGTAGATCTCATGCATGTTTTGCACACCTTGCCAGTAAACCACTACAAAAAGAAACAGTTTGCCCTTGTGTGAAGAAGTTACAAAACTTGTTACCATATTCAGTACCTTTAGAAAGAATCCAACATATAACTTGCCCAATATAATTAGCTCCCATTTTTATTCAAGAATTACAGAATGGCAGCTCTCARTGTCAATCCCATTGTTGAATGCTTATTAAAATGTTTATTTCTATGGCACAGMATCTTATTAGTTAGAACCCAGTTTGAAAACATGCACACAGGTGCAGCACAATGTAACACAATTCATGTTTCAGAAGACTCTTCCAAAGCTCTTTTAAAAGAAAACAAATGAAAATTAGAATTCATCAGCTCTTAAAAGAGCCAGCTCCAGTTCCCCCAAATTCATTCTCCATCTAATCCCAGAATTATTCACCCACTGGAGAATCCACAGGTAATCTCTGCAAAAAGAGTYCTAAAGGCACAATTATGTTTGTCCTTTCTGGCTTTGCCCTCACAATAAATAGCTGAATTGGGAAGTAGCATAAGAAACAAAATAGGAAACAGATTCATGCTCTGGCCAAACAGGAGAAAGTTTGTGTTTCCAGAGCACGATATCTGCTGCTGGATTCTTTCTGCCCAGTATGTCAACATCATAGAAGGGATGCAGGTTTGCTGCAAGGACTCCCTGAGTTTACTGAATCTACTTGTATTTCTGTGCTACTACATTTTCAGCTGATATCACATAGCAAATAAATGGAAACAGGGGCACTGAGTGAACAGCTGAGGCAGAAAAGACAGCCAGGTAARTGTCAAGAGGCACTGGTACCCAAGAAGAAAGTAAAATTAAGTATGCCTGAACATATGTTATGCCCATTTCCCAGCAAGTCCCAGGGAATCGGGAATCTGTCTCCCAACCACTAAGGGATATGCCCAGACACACTGGGGTGGGATCAGGGATGGGGTAGTCCAAGGAGAAGACAGGGAAAGTGTGGCAGTTCTGCCTTGCTGGCAGCTGYCAGCTCTGCACCACTATCCTGCCCTCCCTTCCCAGCCCATGAAAACAGCCCTTCAGCTGAGCTGAGGCCGCCTGAACYCAGCACCAGCAAACCTGGAGGCACAGTTTAAATTGTTTATGTTGGTCTCCTGAACTGGTGTCCTAAAATCACATCCGATGCTCACSTCAAGCACCAAAGAAAGCAGCATGAAGGAAAAAGGGACACAGTCACTGAGGAAGGAAAATGGTCAAAATAACAGAGTTTAAGATTAGGGATAGAAGACCTCAGCTTAATAATGGACAGAGCTGAAAGTGATCCACTGACCCATGGCCTTAAAGCCCATAGGAAATTTCCCCAAAGGCAGAAACTAGAAATAACATGGCATATATTCCTTATTCTCYTACAAAGGCAGTGGTTTCTCTCAAGTGAGTGTCTCTTTGTGAGTGCTATAGGGAGAAAGGATGGAGTGATTTGCTTACAATTCCTTGTTCTTCTTGAAGACCAATTGAGTATGCAACAGAGGAGCTAATAAAAGAATTTTACCKGAGAAGGAAGCTTTGCTTTGGGGTTTTCCTTTACATTCAATAGGCCGCTAGAATCTAAACTTCACCATTAATTAACTTATTGCCATAACCAAAGGAGCCCAGCCAACTAATTGCACACTCTAAAATTTTATGTCAAATTTTCAGCCTCAACAATATAAATTACAAGATGAAGAGAACTCTCTGACAAAGCATTTGAGTACAAAATTGGTTCTAGTTATGTGTTTATCAACCTGATTTTCAATACCTACACCATCAGGGATATTGCAGATAGTCAGGTCAATTAGGAGCTTGCACAGAAAGTCATCAATTGATACTGAATAGTTTAGACTGCATATTTTTAATTCTAATTATCAGAGTCAATATCACTCAGAACTGGAGGGGATTTTTTAAGAAGCATGGATATGTTAGTACCTATGGAGTTTCAGGAAAAACATCTTTAGAAATAAGAATTATTTAGAAGTAAATAGAAGCACAACTAGAAATTGAAAAAAGTATAAACAGGCTATAGAAGATTTGGTTTTAGATAGAAGGCATAGATTTACCTGTATCTATTTACCTGGAAAACAGATATAAATCATATAATCAGATTTTGTCAAAATACGAGATTGATAAAAGAAAGAATTGTACCTATGATACCTGGTGATACTGTGCTCAGGAGAACACTGTAAAAAAGAACACCCGTTCTATGAAGTGATGATAATTACGGGGAATGAGCTAGTAATGAGGAGAAAAACTAAAGAAAATAAAATCTTGGTGAGTTTTAGCAGTGCATGGAGCTGTCACCCTGTTACATAGGTGACTGTGTCTCAACAAAGACACATTAGTGACAAAGATCCAGTCTCGAAAATTAGATCCACACCTGCCTTCTTCAGAAAAATTGCCAAGTTATCCTTTGTCCCAGAAGGATCAGAGCATCAGCAAATTTGAGTAAGGTCTGCCCAAGGTGAAACTCAAATGGTGCTGGGCCAACTGAGCTCAAGACATGATACAGCTAGAATCCAGAAGATTTATGCACGCTTTTCATTGTGGGGCTCCTTTCTGCAGGTTGTTGGAAGGCTTCAGCCTGTTGGAAGGCTCAAGACTTCAAGAAGCCTTCCATTCTGTGTGACAATGGCATTTCACTAGTTAGGCTGTAGAATAATTGATACTCCAAACTATTTAATATTGATGCAAGTTATTTTTATTATGTGGGTACATATTTGCAAGGGACAATCTGTGCCTTTACAAGGCTSTAGRGAAGATTTATTCACAGAAAYATAGAACATCCTGGGTTGGATGAAAYCCCACAAGGACCATTGAAGTCCAAMTCCTGGCTTGCACAGGACACCCCAAGAGCCACACCCTGTGCCAGASAGCATTRTCTGAAYACTTCTTGAGCTCTGTCAGGCTGGTGCTGTGACCACTTCCCTGGGGAKCCTGTTCCASTGCCCARMCACCCCRAGTTTTCAGGACTCAATTCAGTTGCCTAAAACTCAACATTTAGTCACATTTGAGATACTGTGGRCTTTCCAGACACGGACACAGCCCTGGCAAATCTGACACAGCATCTCCAGAAGAATAATGGCCTTCTGCACCAGGCCTAAAACTCCTCAAGACACTTTAGATATCATTTTACCCTTAGGTATAGGCCATGGAACCACACTCAGTGTTGTATAAATGCTCAGCCAGTGCAAAACTAATGAGGTAGGATCAGGTCCTGAAATGAGAAAACATCAGATTCMTTGGCCCTGAGGGTCTCCTGAGCAGAACAGATATTTTGTTAATGGGGAATGGACTGGAATTCATGTCTGACCTGGAAGCCACCTGAGGTGTCTGGAATGAAACTATACAACTTCACATGGACWACTGAATCAGCCTAAATTTGTGTGAGCTGAGTCCCATTGTGTTTCACCCTTTTATTCATACATCAGTTCTCTGCAAATGYTACAGAGAGAGCACAAAGTGGGGCAGAGCCTGCCTTCACACCACAGCAGATGACACAAATTCTCACTAACACTTCTGCTGTAAGGTACATCCTTGGGGAGGATTTCTGTCTTTGYCGTGGTTACTGATGTCAAACACCCTTAAGAGGAAAAACAAAACCCACATCCTGTTCATTTATGTACATATACAGATAGATTGGTAGATAGAGGTATATTAAACAGTGAATAAGGAGTAACATCAGGCAGCAATCATGGGTGCTTTCCTCCACTGGTACACCTTTGCTGTTGTCATTCTCCTGGTAATTCATGGAGGTGAGTATGCAATTYAATACTTGTGAAGGTAAGTGCTGATGTACAGAATTCTAGTTAAGCCAACATGCATTAATGTAAAGGAAGTAGTCACAAWTATTATTTGAATTCTTATAATTAGCTTTTCTCACTGTCTGCATGTGTTGGATCTTTCACACAAACAAAATAATTTCTGAATKGGTACTCTTAATTAAAGCTGCACAAATCCTGAGCTGTTCGGAGGAGTTCTGAGTAGAGAACATAATGATTATCTGATCTTTCTCTACAGAGCCATACACATACATTAACTGCCTGATTTTCTCTTTATCTGAAAAACAGAWTCACATGTGGCTGACACCATATAGTCCAGTTCCCATGCACAATATTTGTGATATGGCAGATCTGAGGTTGTTGCTCGCAATGAAAGCCAAGAACTTAACCATATCAATAATCTTTAGGAAGAGAAATCTGTGAAAACGCCACAAAACTTTGCTTTTGCCCAAGCTTACTACACTGATGTCATGCAAGCATTGTTGAAATGTAATGAAGTAATACTGCTGAGCAGTTTTAAAATTCTACCCTGAAGACCATCATTGTGACATACATGCATACTTGTGTRTCTGTATCATTTCTAATTGCAATAACCATGTTTTCTAAGACATGGAGTGTCTTGGAGTGTCTTACAGTATTTGTTAGCCCAGCTGTGTGCCTTGTGGCTTASTTTTTCAGGTTTGTGTGCGGATATCATTGGAGGATATGAAGTAAAACCACACTCAAGACCATTTATGGCCCARATCAAGAGCCCAAGAGGAATTATTTGTGGAGGTGCTTTAATCAAGGAAAACTGGGTGTTAACAGCTGCACATTGTAAAGTGTAAGCTYTTACTCTGATTCAGAGATTATCCTTAATGAGTGTCCTCTSTTCAGGCAGGAGAGTTAGTATGTCTGGCAATTTTTATCCATTTATCATGACCATGATCMTGTTCTGATTACTGAGCTTTATAGGTTCTATCAGCAAATTTGTTATAGTGTAAAAAAATATAACAAGATATACTGATCTCCACTGCTTCTGAAGAGATATTTAAAAACTTCTAGCTGCATACAAGCACAGAATAGCAATGCTGAAGCAGTGGATTTGGGGAAAATTTTATCCCTGTTTTCTCAGCCAACCTGTACTTTAGATGAGAGGAGTGTCCAGGCTAAACTGCTACTCTGAGAACAATAATAAATTCTTGTGCTTTTATTCCGTAAGAGATACACAGTTCACCCCAGAAAGAGACAGCATGTAGTTGACCCAGAAGCAAAAATCCTCCAGACATGACAGGAGACACTGAGAGATCTCTGCCTYACTTGGTATGTTGGCTTGCCAGCCATTCTTTCTTCTTCTGCCCAAATCAAGATGCAAATGGATATTTGGCCCTACTGAATCATTCAGCAAGGCAAAAAAGTGAGTTTTGAATTACACATCCCACCCCCACTTGCTTTTGTGGGGAGGACTGAAGCTGCTGCTGAGCCAGACCTCACACAGGCTCTGTCAACAGCCTGACCAAGACTGTGAGCCAGTGGACTCTGCAAACATCGGAGAAATGTATCCATCCCTCCTGTCCAGACAGGGAGATATGGGGGACCTACTACAGAGAGAGCACTGGGCTCAAAAGCTGTGTATTAACAYGAAGTAAAGAGTGTTTCCAAATGAGATTGCCTTTAAGAGAAAATACAATTAATTATTAATTTAATGATGGCTCAGTGAACAGACAGTTCCCAATAGATGAAGGAAAGGAGCAACCACTTTTCCCAGGGCTGTGTTTTCCACAATAAGACATGAATGAGGGCCAACAGACACATCTGCTCCAGGAATATTCTCCCATTCAGCTGTAGGATGCAGTGTTTGCCCAAAACCAGCTGTACCTGTGGTCAGTTAGTATTGCCTGCTTGGCCTGTTTGGCCAAGGAGTGCTGGACTTCTGGTGTCTGTCAGAGAGCCACAGCAGGCACAACTCTGCCACCACCTCAGGATCYTGTAAGTACAGGAAGCTGCAGAAARACCTAGAGAAGAGGAATGAGCTGTGTCTCACACAGATTCAGAAAATGGTGTTGAAATCTGTTACAGCAGAACGTTTCTGTTTTCTGTATGTTTCTATACAGTCAGGATATCTCTGAACTAATGGTGCTGYGACCTATTTTCCTAAATTTTCAGCACAAATTACAGAAGGCACAGTTAGTGAGACAAGTACACACAGCAAATCTGGTACATCCACCACTCATTTGGTTTCCAAAAGGAAACAATAGRGATAGATACAGAGTCAGGTGCCTGAAACCTTTCTGTGCTCCTGGGAAGATGAAAATGAGATAGCATGCATTTTGATTCATTGAGTCTTTTTTTYTTCCTTTTATCTGGTGTATGAACAGGATCATATTTTAGATATTTCTAAATTACTGTTGCTTTTCAGGCACAAGAAAAGAGACTGTAGGAGCTGGACATTATAGCACCACATTAACCAGCAAAAAAAAATCAGAGTTGCATTAAAGTGAATCCCAATAACTATGTGGTCCTCTCCTCAGGGGAAAAAGCAAAGTTGTTCTTGGAGCCCATTCATCAACAAAATTGGAAGATGGACAGCAGACTTTCCAGATTGCAAAATACATTCCTTATCCATGCTATAACCCCAGTACCAAGGAAAATGACATTATGCTGCTGCAGGTACAGACATGTATCATTTGTGGAATATACAACTCCTACACTGAACTATTTCCTTTCTTCTTGTGAGGGARATGAGCCAAGGGAGTTTCTGGTGGCTTTTTTTCTGGGGTGATAYAGTCTGGTCTGCTAATCCAGCAGCCGGGGGAATTGAGGATGCRCTGGTAACTAAGGTAACCAACAATTCCTGTAAAGTTTGCCATGGCTAGTAGATGAATTCTGGAGCTTGATCAAGATATTTCAGKTTTTGGCTTTTCATAAAAGAATAGAGATCCATGCAAATAAAACATTTGGTTAAAAGCACTAATGTTCTGTCTGAAAAACAGTTATAATTAAAATTGTCTGACTTTTCTGATCCTCAATTTTGCCAAATTCAGTAATTACAGTTATTTTGTCTTCTAAATGGTCTGAGAGCCAGAGAAKTAAAATAAGATGTTTTGTAAAGCTAATAGATCAGCAAGAGTTAAGGGGGCTTTCATGAGACAAAGAATACTCATTTTCCTTATTTTTACATTGATGACATAAATACTGTCAAAAGAATTGAGGAATCTCAAAAAAGGATTGCATTAATAACCGTAAAGATCCAATGGTTAAGATGCAAGGGCCTCTGTTAGACTCTGCCCCATAATACCTATTTTCTGTATCTTTTGCAGCTTCAGAAAAGAGCAAAACTTACTAAAGCTGTGAAACTAATCCCTCTGCCTACCTCAGATGATGATCCCAAACCAGGAACAGTTTGCACAGTAGCAGGATGGGGTACAACTAGCAATGATCGGCCCAAGTCGTCTTCTGCCCTGATGGAAGTCAATGTCACTGTCATCAGCAGGGAAACCTGCAATGATAAAAGACATTATAATGGCAAACCTGTCATAACAGAGAACATGATATGTGCAGGGACTAAAAAAGGAGGAAAAGACTCATGTAAAGTAAGTATATTTACTATGACTACATACATTGCATACTAAAAATAAAATATAATGTACCAGCATTATATATTTATAATCTCTGTCTCTCTTCAAATCAATTAAGAATTTTATAAAGATCAGTGAATTTACCAAGGTTTGTTCTTCTTAGCCTTAAAATCAAAACTTAAAATGGGTAAATTCACCTTCACAGCCTTTTGATATTGCAGTTGTATCCAGGCATAGCAGATAGCTATCCTCATCTTCARTAAAATGAGTTTAATACTAAAATGTCCACAAAACAGCTTATGGGCCCATTCTCAAGTAGCTGACTTCAGTGGAACAACCTCTTTAATGTCAGAAGACTTTGAAATAMGTTTTGCTGATAGAAAGCATTTTGAGTGGGAACCAAGTCAATACACAACTGTAAGAACTATCACATTTTAAAAGATTTAAATATTGTGTTTATAAAGTTACAAAAAAAAAGTATCAGTTTCTGCTTACACTTACACTTTCTATGAGGAAAGTTTTCAACTTTTTTTCTTCATTTTCAAAAATTCTTCCTTAGCATTGAGCTATTCCCCATTACACACACGTAAAAGATTAKATTGAAATCTATGAAGCCTTTTTTTCATTTGTTTTGCTGTTGGAAAYCTTAATTTCCAAGGAGGAAAAAATGATCCCTAATAACACTGGCTACATTTTTATTATCTCCATCTAACCAGTGAAAATTTTATTTAAAGGAAACATTGTTTAGCTTCTGTTAATTTAATGACAGATTTTGTTAATTTGAATGACAATATTTTTCCATTTTCTAGGGGGACTCTGGTGGACCTTTAAGATGTAATAATGTGATGAAAGGCATCACTTCATTTGGGAGGAAAAACAGGTGTGGCAAGCCTGATAGCCCTGGTGTCTACACTCGACTCACAAAGCAATACCTCAAGTGGATAAGGGAAACCATAGGGGGGGCCTAACAGATTGGGTTTGGGCCACATGRTTTATGTAACTGAAATGGGCTTTTAAAAACAGCTTCATTAGTCTGGTAAAAGAGGTACTCTCACGCTGAATTTAGGCAGTCTGGTGTAGCTGTGACAGCATTTATAGCTTTTACTGTCAGCCATGGAGTCATGGCAGGTATTTGGGACTGAGGAATCCAACATCTCCGCAGTGAATGTTCACACTGACCTCTACACAGATTGGTACTTCAGATCAAGAGTCTAATCCTTGTTTGGGTCCTCACTGCATATTGAATATATACAGCACTCTTCTGTACCTGGACTTCTTCAAATATCCTGAAAGTTAGTGGTGTGCTAGGTACAAGTACAGACACCTAAAAACATTAGTTTCTCTTTGGCAAAGCTCCTGGTTTCATAGGTGTAATGGACTGCTAAGCTTCAGAAAAYTAAGTTGCAGCAACTGTGGGACATAGGATTAATTTTTTAACTGGCTTGTATTTGAAACCTCTAGATTTTATCCCTTTATGTACTTCGCATTTAATTAAAAAATGGCAATAAAAATCTACTGCTTTCAGTTGTCAATTATGTGGAAAGCTCTGYCTATTACAGTATAGATAGTCTGTGTACTATCTGTAGGATCTGCTTACTATCTGTGTAATGTTCCATACATGTTATATGTTTGCAAAACATGCCAAAAGAAGCAGCATTTTGCTTAAAAATCATCTGAAAATCCATGCCTCAGAGAAATGACAGGCACTGCAACAGTTCAACATGATAAAGCACTGCTGATAATRTAAAACACTCTTAATTTTATTATACCAGTACTGCTGTTTCAGACATGCAGTGAAATTYTTAAGTGCCTCAGCAGGCATTTGTCAAGCAGCAAATAGACCTTTTGTGAAAAAATGTTTCTGCCTGCATCTCTATTAACAGACTTGGGTGTTTTCAATGCCATGAGCACCTCAAAAAGGGCTTGGATTTATTTTGTGTTGCTTCAAGAGGCTTTTACTTGGAGGTAGGCATTAGGTAAGAGAAAGCAGGGAACATTCAAGGGTGGAGAAATTTTGCTTTGCTTTTAATTTAAAAATTGTTGTTCTGTCCATTTGGAGCCATTAAGCACCATTTACAAACACAATGAGAAAGCACAAACTAAAACTTTTTTACACAACTGCCTTTACCTGAGCTCGTTAAGGACAGACAGTAGTTTTCTCCCAGGGAAGTAAGGAGAAGATGAAGAAGGCCAAAACTACAGGGATCTTTACTGGAAGTTTTGATGGTGAAAAACATCTTTTTTTCCCCCTTTGTTACAAAACATTAGACAGTGAGAACTTTCCACATTCCTATTCTTATTCCTAAATGTTTTTTCTCACTCTTGGGCTGAACACACAAAATGTACACACGAAGGGACACACAAACCCAAAAGCAATGCAGGAGTAGAAAAAGGATTCTCAGACAAATAAAATTGCATCAGTGAAACTGAGASGAGAATTTGACCCCTGACTGCTACCAACAGCCAAAGCAGCGACTCGATTCTGTCTTTAAACACACAGGAAATAAGTACATTAAGACTTTTTTTTTATTCTTGCAAACCACCAAACCCCTGTTTAGGCAAAAACTAATTCTAAAAGCCTTCAGGAAACAAAAATATCCTTATCAATCTGTAGCCCATGTAGGGCTATTTCACCATTCCTATACATTAGTCTTACATTTCTTTGCTCATATTKTCACTGCCTTTCTTTCATCTTGGTGTTGCATTATTTTATCAGTCTGCTTCCTCTTCAGCCTGATTTTCCTTCTTCCCCAAAAGTCACAAACAACACCCTTGACGGTGGAAAATTCCTCTCAAATMATGTAATTCAGTATTTCTCTATTTCTATAGTAGTTCTGAACCAAGTGTTGGGGAACCTTAGAGATGAGGAAGGAGAGGTTCTGACCAAGGAGAAGTGTGAAATGCATGAAGAAATGTGCGACAGAAAAATGTGCAGCCTTCCTCCTCTACCTTGAAATTTAGGACATATTCCAAAATAATCTAAAAATGGGGTTTTTTACATGGATGTTTTTAGTGAAAAATAAGCCCATGGAATTGGATTTACATGGTAAAAACAAAATTCCAGCCTCTGTCACTGTTGCCAATAGCATAAACCTGTAGAAAAAAGAAGCAAGAGAGAACTGAATTTTACTCTAGATAGGGAGTTCTCAGCTCATGAGGCATGATATGAACCCATTCACAGAARAGTTTCACCACTATGGAATGGAACCCAAACTAGCTAAGAAAAATGCTATGGTAATTTGATGTCATTGTTCTCTTCTCAGTCTGGCTCTATATGAGATAATTGGAGGGAAGTAACATTTAAACTGCATTACACAAACTCACATAAGATATATGTAGGCAGGGTAGCATCAAGTCAGATCATATAAGGGCAGAACTGGGCACTGCCTGCTAGACTTTGCTCTTTTAAGTGTGGGAACAAAGGGATTCCTTGGTCATTACGTTCCAGMCAACTGTTTTGTCATATTGATATACCTGCAAAGAAAGACACATGCTCTCTATGTGCAATTAAGTTTTAGTTCAGGCAAAAGTATTTTTCCCCTGAAGTTCTGGATTCTGTATGTTATGCAGTACCCCACCTTGGACAGGACTGTAGGGATGAATATCTGCTTTTAGACAACTTATATTTTCTTAAACCTCTGTGCCACCCTTGCAGACTTAACCTTCAGTGCATACAGACCACAGATGCAGAGTCAATAACAAGCTGACCTCTTAGAGATGGGTTATGATTTCTGTCTCATCCTGGGCCTGAGCAACATACCAGGCATGTATGYAACTGGCAATGAGCTAAAAGGGTGCCATATTCTGCAGGGAGAAAGTCAGGGTATCAAATTTTGATCAAGACTTCATTTGTTAAGACCTCTGCACTGGCAGAATGAGGCAGCTATGCAAGAGCATTGTCAACTTTCAGCAGCTTCACACTCTGCACATTCAGGAAAAAAGCACTGTAGTATACTTTTAATTTCACTCCAGATTATTTACAGTCTGGCATGCACACTTAGATATCTTCTCAGACACAGCCACATAATGGACCTACAGGTMACACAAACAAGGTCCTCTTGTAGTTATGGGCTTTTGAAATCAGTGGCTTCTCCCAGTTTTAGATGTTAAACTAAAATACATCTGGGGCAATACAGCTTGACTAGTCAAGAATGAGCAATAAATAACTAAGATATGAGCAGATATTCTTAGGTTGAAAAACATGTACTTTCTTATTTTGACACTTCAGCATCCAACTAAATATGCATGGTTTCGGTATTGGTCAGGTCCTTCCATGCTACAGCCACCCATCTTGTGTCATAGACCTCCTCCTATACTGGATATAAAAGGTATAAATACCATTTAGATGCTGCCAAAGGAAAGAGAGAATTTCTGGGCGAATAAAAAAATTGCATGAGCAAAAAGACTAATTCTACTCATTTTTTTAACATTCTAAATGGGGAAAAATGTTTTTAATATTCCTAAAACCTTTTAAATTATTTAAAATACTATTTTGACTATTTAAACCAGATTCTGATTGTCTGATAAAATCTCCATAAATACACTTATTCATATTAGAAGACAGGCATGGTATCAGTTATTTCCCATATCTAGACATTAGCTTTTTGGTAGCAATTTCTCAACTGACAACCAATATCAACATTTTCTAGTGTGCTTTGAAGACCACATGAGATGACKTGAGAACCCTGTAGCTGAGTAGCAGGTTTACTGCAATCTCTTMCKRGGTAAAACAGATGAGTGGTCTCAACCTTCCAGAGCTAAAGTTAGCAACCACATGAGTTGTGAACAKCACAAGATGAGGTTTTARAAATCATGAGAGCTGAAGACTTGAYGGTTTCACATTCATTTATAGGGATTAACTTCTGCCCCTGTCTATCTCTTTGCATGCATTTGACCAGAGTGTAATTTTCCATGGAGTGACACTGTTCTACTCCCCTGATATTCTATTCTTCCCCAACTACAGGAAATATGCTAAATAAAATTTCAGTTGCAAAAAAAAAAAAAAAAAAAAAAAAAATCCAAACAATACAAGTTTCTGGGCTCAAAGGGCTTTTAATATAAAAACGCAGGAATGAATCCTTACCCCTTGCCTCTGATTGTTCCTAACAATGAAAGCAAAGCTCCARAGGTGTGTGTAGGCAGAAYACACTGAATAGCACTACTGATCTATATCTGAATAGCTTCTGAGGACCAATCCTGACATCCTTACTTAGCTGTTGGCAGTGTACAGTCTTGCAAGCAAACATATGTTAAAGTCCAGGGGATTTTGTCCTTGTGAGCACTAAAYAAAATTCACAATACAGTGACAGCTGCACCATTTGCTGGCAACCAGATTTGAACTGGTACCCTTAAGAAATGAACTAACAGTTGTGTTTGGCCCAAACAGCACTCTCCTTTGACTATGTCCATCTGAATTTTTAATTAGTTGATTACATAATAATAGAATTATTATGCAATTGTTTGTGTTTTCAATCATTGTCAAACATAGTGGGTGGGTTTAAGGAAAGGAAACAATCAAAAATCCAGTAAGGATGGTTTCCTAYAAATAATTTMTATTTAAAATATTTAYATTATTTTAYTATAATTATTATAAATTACTGYTTTATATTTKTRTRTATAAAAATCATTTCTATTTAGTTACATATTAAACCAAGAACTCTAGGAGTATTTAGACAATTTATGTGATACCTGGAACAATTGAGACCCCTGAATTAATCTCTGCTCATCATAGTCTTTGAATGATCCAAGGCAATATACATTAATTAGGATRTGGTTACCAATGGGGATGCTAAGATAATGTAAAATTTATTACAAGAATCAAAGCTAAAAGGAGGACCTAACACTTTATGTTGGCACTTTTCACAGGTTGGATTTCTTCCATGTTTGCTAATTCAATGAAAATACACATGACATTATTCTTCAGAGTTAGAATATTTTCCTTTAGGGAAAAGAYAAGCTACTAGCATTTCACTTAATAGACTGATAAGAAAATTTTGTCCTCTTAAATAAATTGTACTATCTTTTGCCATGTTTCTGTTGGAWGGGAGACACATATTTCGAATTATTCAATGGACTGACTATATTATTCACAGAAAAAAAGTCACAAGAATGAGCTCCAGTAATTGTTATTGAAAAATCTTGTTGATGTGCATGCTCTCCCCAGACCCATGTTGTTTCACAGACAAGACATCCATCCATTGCAACAAGAATGAGCATACTCTGATCTGGGCTCAGGGTTATATGCAAGACTTTCCCTTTGTGACCTATAAAATAAAATATGTACCAAAGAMAAGGAAAGGTACATCAGAATTCTACACTGATTATGCCAGTCATTTTCACCACCCACGCTATGGCTTGTTCCACTTTACTGCAGCAGAGAAACATACTGCATAGGATGGGGGRAGCTACCATCTTCTACTGACTGTTTTCATATTAATAAGGAGCTGAAGGAAACATATTCTTAATAGGGAGTAGGCTCTAATAGTGTGCACCACTTTGAAGAGACATTTCTGTCAGAGGAACACATTGAACCTGAACTATTGTTCTCCATGCAYTCACAACATCAGTCTCATCTGTGTTTGGTAATGTCTCTCACTGCTGAGCTCTCCCATCTGGCTGCACAGGCCTTGCAGACAGTTTGCAGCAGCTGATCCAACAATAATGAGATACTGTCTCCAGCTGCTCATTTATTGCTGTTAAGGAGATCTTTTTACAGTGACTCCACTAAGCCATTTAGCRGAATCGTGTTTTGAGTTTGTCTGCAGTTGTAAAAAATCTTGGGAGCTACACACAGAAAGCAGAAAGACACCCAGTCAAGCAGCACAAAGAATGTACAAAACTCAGTAATGCAGTTGTACAAAAAGATCACCCACAAGAAGCCACTGAATTTGAACTGMAGGTAGAGTCTGGAACTAAATTGAGACTCTTGAGAGCTGCATTTACCTCATTGCTCTGCCACAGACTTCCTGTATCTTCTAGAGTTATGTCAATGCCAGGAAAACCCGTGAGGTTTTAAGGCACACAGCAGCAAGAGAAATTTGAAGCCTTTTTCCTTAAGGTTTGTCTTTTCTGGCTGGGTGAGTTCCTGAGAATCACACTGCTAAGCTAAATGCCCAAGAGAAAAAAAAATCTTCCGAGTAATAGTTTCTAGTGCAGATCAGATAAACCACACCCTAAAAGGAAGTGTGGAAGTAAGAAGTCATGTGTGATCAGCTTAAACGAATGTGAGTGACCTGTGTCCTCCCTTCACTTGTACCCGAGTTCTCCATGAACACAAGAGAATGGCACTTCTCTAGCTCAAGATACTAYAAGGATAAACATGTGAGGAAATGTAAAGCCCTCTGGAAGACTGGTACCTGATGAAGGCTCACAGGACTGTTGCCARTTGAAAGTCTACCCTTAATTTGTGAAGCTGATACAGTGGCTTTCTGGAAATMCTGTGATTAAATGCAAATACCTGCTGTCCTGGTGCTGAGCTGTATGTGTTCCTCCTAAACTTGGACTTGAATCTCAACACCACTAAATTATTTCAGCAGAGATTAATTTTTTAGCTTTGCTCCTTCTCAAGTTATTGAAATGTACAGAACCTTTGTCAATATCTAGGACTAAGAGTTTACAACACATGAATTCTTTATGTTGTGTCTGTTCAGTGTCTGTAATGAYTTTGAAGGAGGATCTTGAGTTGTAACCTTTGGAGGCACCCAAAACTATCAACAACACTGATTCAAATTTGTTTAACAGTGTTAAAAAGCAATGGAGGGCAATAGGGAGAAATCAGACAAGTTGAAATTATTCATTTACATGGGTTTTGAGTTTTTCTGGGTTTATTTCATTTTTTCAAGATCATGTTCAAGTCAGGTAATTTTTAAAGCATTGCATGTTTTGCTTGCCCGTATGCTTTTATTGATCTACAACTTTCCTAAGAAAAGGACATTACAGCCAAAATTATTCTCTTTTTTCTAGTAAATTACCTCAATAGTTCTATCAGAAGTATCTCAAAAACAGACTCAGTGCTATAAAAAAGGTTACTATCTTTCAGTTGTCATTGTATTCTGAATATTCTGAGCGACACTCAACCTTAATTACTGAAGTGCTCAACAGGTGCTAATGGGTCGTCATTCTTGGCATTCACCAGAGGCTTAAACAATGAAATTCAGTTACAATTTGCCAGATCATTTCTGTGGGTGCAAAACTTTTGTCAGCTGAGGTAGACTTGGAACCATCTGAGTCGCAATCTTTCATCACAGTATTTATTCTGACTATATTTTGATAMATCCACAATTCTTTCCAACATTCAGTTACTTATAGGAAGTTATTAAGAGACTTCATAAGCATATGTCTGTGTAGCTATGATCTGGTCTTTTTTTGTTCATAAATAGCACTAGAGACAAGCAGGTTTAACAGCAAGAAACAACTTCTACATATGGTGTAGCCCWACAGCACCACAGAACAAAACAGAGCTATAAGGAAATTCCACTTTCTCTGGCAGTCAGCAGAGTGCAAGGRAAACACTCTGCAYTTCTTCACAGCAAAAKCCTTCATTAAAACACAGRSRTGTCTAAATAACACATGGAGATTTGGTTTAGACATAATTTGAAAGCTGGTTCAGTATCCTCACATCRTGAGATGCAAAAGCAGTCACATTTGGTTTGTGTTGTCTAGAAGGTCATCAGTCAGCATACACTGGAAGCAAGCTGAAATTAGGACATTCAATCCCGGCCTAGTCAGCCCTASGAAGAAATGGAAATACACATCCTGCACCTGGCATGGCCTTAGGAATTACAGGAAAGAATCCTATCATTAAAAACAAGGAATTTCCAAGGATTAATTCATACCACAGTCTTAACAAGTCAGTTTTACAACTCCACAAATCCATTAACATGAACAACAATGTGTTGGTGATTGCCCTTCACTCTTTTTTTTCACATAAGGTATGCACTTGCAAAATCAGACTCATTTGGCAGTTAAATAACTGAAATACTTGCCATAGAGTTCTAATGAATTGACAAGCATGGGATACTTCCATATTCTCATCTGATTTCCAGGAAGGCCTTGTCCCACCATCAGTTCTCTGGGAAACCAAAGCAAAGAAGAAATCTCATGCAATTTAAAATTCTGCTTTAGTTTTCAGAAGGGCTTAATAGACACCATTCTGAGAGATGAAATTTATCCAGAATGTTTAAACAAACTATTGAGAAATAATCCTAGTAGAGAATTATTTATTTAGAAGGATGGTTGAATTGTTTTCAACTCTTCAAAGTACAGTTGCTTTACTGTCCYATCTAAACACAGTAACCGCCTATTAATACAACACCAAAGCCCTCAAAACACATCCTCAGCTAAGTTATAATAGTTCCAGCAAACCAAGTTATGCTGCTTTACTGCAGCTGAGTACCTGTTCCTCYGTCTCCTAATATTCAAACTCCAGAGATAGATGTTTTCTCTCTRAGTCTTACACTTCTCCTCACCCCAACGCTCTTGGAATTTTTCTTTCCCTTCRCATCCTCTCTGCATTTAGAGTTATGGCCAAAGCTATTATTGCCAGCAAGCAAAGATGATGAAAARCGTCTGGCTTCAAGACTATCTCCTCTTTAATCACTTCTGCATGGAGACAGSAGTGGTGAATGAGAAACAACTGCTTCTGAGTCAATCACACACTGTAGTGCTGAATGTAGCACAATTGCACATGCAGAGAAAATTCTGCTGTTCCTCTTGCTACAGAACCACCCTCAAAGTCAGTGGGAGTTTGCCAAATGAGCTATACAAAAAAAGCACAGCCTAAGTATGCAGACATTTCATCATTTCACCTGTGAATATGTAATTGCACTTTGGATGATWTTCTCACAATTGATGTGCCAGACACACAAATCCCATCTTTCGTTCCACCTCCTGTAGCAAGGACTTTTGACTGCCAAGGACACCAGGTCATAGCCTAAAAAATAAAAAGAAAACAGATGCCAGAATAGATTATGAGGTTAGCTGGAAGAACAGAGGAGTTTTAGCYTAAAGTCTAGTTGTTAAAATGAACTACAACAAGCACTCAGAATGTACACTCGGGGCAGTGTAGGATCCCAAAACTTCAAATGCTGCTTCTCTTGCCCCTGTTTCATTGCCTACACTGTCCCACACACCCTCATAAAACTCCAGCTTCTCTGCTTGCCCTTCAGAGGCCACAGACTCACACCACAGTTCCAGAAGAACTGAGCAGGATAGAGTCTTTCTGCCTAAGCCAAGCCATTACAGAAGTGTAAGCAAAGTGGCTAAAGGGCTTTCAAGAGACCTGGTTTCTCCCTGGATATTTCCAGAATATGCCTATGGCCCAGAATATACCTGAAGAAAAGATTTTCAAAACTCAGTTCCATCTGTTTCAATAAATTTCCCTGACCCTTTAACCCCAGCACTCTAGTCCAGCCTYGGATACTTTTGGGAGGACAAACAGCTTGTAAACACTGGACTCTCCTGCCTCTTATTACTATTACCTGACCTATCTCCCACACAGACAGGAACTACATAAAGATAAAAAAATCTTAAATAGTTTAATTTAAAATTTCCATCTTCAGAATATTTGCCACCAGTARTGGCATGAAAATAAGGGCAGGAGGGCAAAAGGAACCTCATGTATCAAATTARTTGCAGCAGAAGTAGTTTCCCAAAMTTCCAAAAATCCAAATATCTTGTTAGCAAACTTGTAAGTATTACACCACCAAACTTTTTTGTGAAGGTACATAGATAGAAGAAAATGTTAAAARCATTATTTCTGTTTGGCAATATACTTACAAAGGCCTATTAATCCAGTATCAAAGCCATAGCAAACTRATTTATAAAGAGAACTGGGCTTAAAATTAATTGCATCACAGACAGAAGAAACTAATAGACATCAGTAAGATAATTTGAAAAATTGCCTGAGCAATATGCCTTCTTCATACACTTTAACTGCTAAGAAAGGAAGTAAGATGTCTGTGGCTGCAATTTCACACCAGGCCAGATATTCAATATACCACCCCTAGACCAAATTGCCAGCAACWAGTTGGCTAGTGACAATTTCAGGCTGCAAATGCTTTGCTTGTTTTGATGAAGAATCCTAACATGGTGCTGAGCAACCTACACATCACTTTGATGGATAGATCCTAATAGTCGACCACTGCAGGTGAGAAAAGGCAGCATGGGTTTAATGTTAATGCTGCATCAAAAGCAACTTAATCACATCMATGTCTCTTCAGACCCAAACCACATCAGAGAGAAACGTGTCAGCAGAACAACAGCATTTCAGTTAGAGAAAGCACAGAACAACTATCAAATGCACACCCTGACTGTGGAGGTGACTGACAAYAGAACCTGGGCAGAATACCTGTTGTCTCTCAAGTTTCATTTCCATGAGCACAGTGTATGCCACTAATCTACACTCTGTTAAACTGCYGAGCCATTTAATGTAGACTATTTGTCCTTCATGAAAAATCCTTTCACAAGGTGATTTTTGCCAAAGCCATGTGTGACTCCACACCCAACAGTGTAAAACTGCGTTTGTACTGCAAAAGGGCTTTCTAGCAAGTTACCATGTATTCTTTGGTTCTGTCCCTTCCCTTGCCTGTTTCTCCCTCCCACTCCAAGGCTTTAAGAAAATCTTCACAACTTGACACTAACTTAGCTGCTTGTTAAGAAATGAATTCATTCTTCTACAACCAGTATCATCAGTCTGCCAAAGGCAGGAAGGATTACCCTGCCTGGAAGCACAGCTACTGTTAAAGTTTATCTCCTAGATAAGGCTTTTACACATTAARTTGAGTTGAACTGAAAATGTTGAAAATACCTTACAATGTATTTTACCTTTTTTTATGGATAGTACTTACATTAATCCTATGACAAATCAGAAGAGCTTCCTGCTGGAAATTCACACTTACAACTAGTATGATGACACTGAAATAAAATCAGCAAGTTCAATACAATCCTTCTAGGTATCTGAGAAACGGGTATCTTACACTACTGCAATAGATTAATTTAAGGGTTTTAATTATTTTAATAAGGGTTAGTAACTGGAGACTTTCCCTCAGTGGCTCTTAAAGATTTTTCAGATACATGTTGAGTTACTTGGAAGCACTAAAAATGCATACACAAACCTGATTATTGCAAGAAATGCCATTATGTTGAAATTGTATAACGGACTGCATGGTACTGAAATTTATTTACAGATTCATGATGATGTGCTGTTGGACTATTTTTAAGTACAACTATCACAGTGTAATCCCAAAGTCAACTGATACTTTGGAAACTTCCACCATGAAGTTTAGTGTAAGACTGCTGTTCTAATTTTAGTAACAATTTATATTAACTCCATGTCTTTTTTCCCCTTGTGYAGYTATTTTAACTCTGCCCTAATATTAGAATTATCTGGTTAATTTCAAACCTAGAAAAAAAAGTAAATGTTACCGCAACCTAATGCATCAACCATAACTGTAGTTCACAGGTTCACACTGWATTTTATCAATTCCTGATCTGAAGTTCCTGTTGTTTTCACTGTTTTGGCCAAGAGGAAATGTGAACCAAAAYTATTTCTTACTGTAGTGAGGTTATGCCACTTGGCACTGGCAGGATGTTGCACCTGCATCCTTGTAACCTAACCCACACTGTATAATTGCAACTGCATTTTATTAACTGTTTGTTCAGCTGGTATGCCTGTGCCTCCACCTTGCAGGCCTCATACAACCACAACCAGAGCATCTTGTGAAACCAAAAATAAATCTATCACTGCTGTTCTTATCAAGAGAGACTAGGTTCATTTTGAGTTAACAAAGTCAGTCTACCGATGTCACACCGGTACACGAAAGAACGGCACGACACACAGCAATTGCGAAGGGAATTGCTATTATCTTTCCACTTAAGTAAAACAGAACACTAACAWACAATTTTAAAATATATCACAGAGGCCTTCATCATATACAAGTCTCCCCTCAGCCCCTTTGTGTGTGTCAAAGATCTGAAAGTGGGATAAAAAAATACCCACAAGAGGACATTTCATCTTTGTYGCCTGAGCCCACATCCTGAAATGATACCTAAATACAAAATATTTACYTGCTGCTCTAAAATACACCCTTGACAATGCAAAAGTCAACCACTCCATCCCTTCTTGGGTTGTAGATAGCAATGAGCTGGACTTTCCTTGCAGATACACAGCTAGAGAGGTGTGCAACTCTTAAAAGCTGTGCTTTGGTGTGCATTTGAAAAGACAGATGGAGTCTTGATATCAATGGAGGGGTCATCTAAGTTACACACTGTCTCCCCAGCACAGGGCAGGCCATGATTTTTGAAGTTCAGACACAYTGGAGACAAAACAGTTTCAAGCTCAGGCTTTGCAAAAAACCAGAGKCACAGTCTCCAAATCACAGAAACAGAGACTGCAGAAACCGGTTAAATCCTCTTTGGCTGCTTTTCTCTCATACAATAAATTATTTCTGAGATGGGTGAGAGATGGGAGAACAGGTAAATCACATTTGAACAAAGCCAAGAAAAACACCTAAAATGAATGGGACATTTCCCTGAGTAAAAGCAGCAAGACTCTTTCTGGGAATGCACTTTGCTACTCACCTGCTCAGAATACAATGATTCCAGCTCCAATTACGGACAGGTGGCCAAACATATTTCTCAGCTTCTTTCTGGTTTCAATCTTCCACAACTGCCAATCCAAAACAAACAAGAAATAAAAGTTTGACAGCAAGAAGAAAGAAGTTCGTTCCCTTCATTTGTCTACAATTTGGCCACTCCCCAGTTCTGAATTGACATAGGGAAAACTCCAAGCTCATTTATTTCACAAGTAAGGCAATGAATAGTTCCAAATTTCAACAGGTAGATCAGTGATGCAGAAGTCAGACTGAATTGAAAGTGTACATACTTGTGAGTTTAAAGCTATTTACTTACATGTCAGCCTTTATGAGTTCATCAGGTAAGCACTGTATTTCAGTACCTTCAGATTGTTGACTCGTGACTGCAGCAGATGGGGTCARTTATTATCTAGCACCTCAGTTAAAGTCACACAAAAACCTCTTGTTAGTAGTAGTGTATAACAGCAGGCTCAGATATATGTGTATGATCAAATTCTCAAATGTGAACCCATAAGGAGAGTTTTGAATTGAACTCTAAAGACATTGACTAGTAGAGTGATCTTAGCAAAAGACATACAAGGAAAAACATAGCCTGTGCTGAATAAAATAATTTAATGAGAGTTCCTCATACTGATAAAAAATAATCGGATTATCCCTGGAAAACTTAATCATTAATTCAGTAATCAGCACTTTTTTGTGTTTTAGAAGCTCCATTWCATGTAGCTGATTCTGGATGTCACTAGGTCTGGATCTTCAGTATAGTGGAACATGATACTGGGAAGTGCTAACTATGTTTTCAGCAGAATTCTTCTGTAGTTCAGTCAATCTTTTCCATTTGTTTCCTTTAAAAAAATCAGTATCAAACAGTTTGGTAGCCACTTTAGCTAAAAACGGAGAAAGAGTAAAAAAAAAACCCTAAGTTGCCTAGTAGTTGCAGTTCTCTATTCACTGGTGCAAATTGCAGGGCACATTCCTTTTTTATGCAAGCCAGACATGAAATGTGTCTGGAATTGGAATTCAAGTCAATGCTTTCAATGGCTTGAAGAGTTCATCCATTCCAGGTATGTGCAGCAGGTCCTACAGTGATAGCAATGAGATTCTCAAGGCTCCAGCCCAGCCTGTTTAGCTCTAGAAGAAAGTACTAAAAATTACTGCAAAAAAAAGTAGATAATAAGTAATTGGGTAAGGARCAGTATGGTTTGGGGGAGAGAGACTATGGAAAAACATCCAGAGAATTMTTCTATGAAAGCTGTACTGATAAGCATTCCACTTACATGAGGGAGATTATCTCTGACAAACCAAGATCTTTGTGTTTGCACAGCAGCATTTAAACTGTAAACACAGTAGTGTTTACCCAATAGAATGTTTTTAATCTGTCACCCTGGATTTTACATTGCCACCCCAATTTCTTCCACCAGAAATGAGGCTCCTTCTCCAACAGCTACAGATCCAAAAGCACCCTTGTACCAAGGTGATTCTTGTGACTGAGAAAGACATAGGGCAGAGTCTGTATGGTACAGTTTATCCACCRTCTTTGAGTTAATGATAACATTTTCCCTGCAGATGGTAGGGAAAAAAATGGTAAAAGTTACTAAGGAAACTCYGCTCTTCATCTTCAGGGCTTGCTCAGTAAAAGTATGATGGGAGGACTGCATCCATTGTCCCTGATTCTGGGCACRTTGCCCTTGAAAAACTAATCTGCAATAATTAGCCTCAGAACACCCTGTTATGTCATGTAGGTCAGCAGCAGATGGTGWACAACATTTAATACCAAACCAGGACATTCTCATTTTGCATGACCCCTGAAGCACAGAATGTGCTGCCATAAGCCAAGGTCTGGCATCATATTTTGGTAACTGAAATCTCTCTGGAGAACAGCTGAATCCATCAGCCTGTTTGATTACAGACCTGACTGTTGCAGCAGAAATCATTTCCATAGACCACTGTTGGTAATCTTGTCAGTTCTGGGACATATCTTGTGCATTATCAGTGTATACCATAAGTCTTTATAAGTGTATACCAACAAACCTTTACCCTGATCACATGAACACCTGCAAAGGTATGTTGAAAACCATCTTCCCAAGGACAATTATAAATACATACACATAAATAGTTTGTTAGCTCTTATCAAGTGCTCATAATCTTCAGACCTGAGATTTACTTGTCTTTGTGTAACTTGTGAGTGTTTAATTTTTGCCTGTTCACCAGCTGTATCAGAGCTACGTCCTGCAGTGATTCCATTTTATGTGAAGGGGACATGTCACCATCTTTCTTGAAACACACAGAASAATTCACAGTCTGTGCAAAAAACAATACACTAGAGGAATTAACTTACAGYAATCATTGCACCAGCCAGTAATATGAAGCCTCAGCTCTTGCTCCAGAGGTGTAGATGGCTTCATAGTGGTAACACTTCTAAGCTCATTTTGGGTCCCCTCTTGACATCCTGTATTTGAAGATTCATCACACACAAATCAGTAATGCAAAACACATTTTTTTCTGAGGCCTCAGCCTTTCACATTCTCATTATATTTGCCTCTACACAGTTCAGAGGATGCTTGAAGGGCCTAATTTATCCTGGGTAGGCTCAAAACACTAGACACACTAGACAAGGTAAAAGCTGTATTTCCGCAGATTTTTTTAAAACTTCCATGCATTCAGTCAGCTAGAACTGAGAATAGGCTCCACTATATTTTGCCTAAATTGTACCACTGTTTAATATTAAACATGGTGGTTTTTCTCATTTTTTGTCTTTGCTTTTGYGAGAAGTTACTAGTAGCAGAATTTGTCATGCGTGCTCTCCCACTCCAAAACCCCCTTATACAGTAATTAACTCTTTTACTCTCTGGTGTTTATTTCCCTCAAATGTCCCCCAACCACAGAAAAAGGTTTTTAAAAACATACGCTCTTTGATCACACCACACTAAGCTCATGACAGCACAGTAACAGGAAACAAAAGCCAATACAAGTGTGAGAAAGAAGTGTCTTCTTTTGTGGTCATTGTCTACGTTAGGCTGCAAAGACTCCTCAGCGCTATTTTTTTAAAAAAGCCAGATCATTAGCATTTTTAATCATTTAATGCTATATTTTTATGTATAAGAAATTATATTGCTATAGTGTGCAGAGCAGAATGCTGAGGACCCACATTTTTGAAASTGAGAGAGTAGCAATTACAACGAGTCTTAAAAGTTTCAAGGGCAGAAGATGACATTTATCCCTACAACTAACCTCTTCTGTTCAAAAAAGAATTCAACACTAATAAAGTGTTTGTTCTCTGTAAATATAAACATATATATCCTATATAAAATTACAATGACCGTTGTGGAAAACTTACAACACACATCCCTTCCATACTCTGTCCTTAACCTTCCCCCCTATTCCAAAACTCAGTCTGACAGACAGCAAATTATTCCCCTCTCAGCTGTGGCATTCCTTCTCTCTGAAGATGAGCAGTAGATTACAGCTATTTTCTTCTGTGTCTAAAATTTTGTAGAGATAAACAATTCAGARGGTTTGCAGAAATTACCTCTGATCTGCACAATRGGATTTGTAASACTGTATTCTAACCCTAAAAAGGTKTAACATTATTAAAAGGAGACTTCRCAGTACAGAAAAAAYTGYATTTCTAATATCTAGATTTTTCATTACTTTTGAAAATTTTATGAAGTTTTTCTGAATCCCACCAAGTAAAATAATTCAAGGAACCTGAGGCATTTAATCGTAATAGTCAATGAATGGCAACACTTCTGAAACTCTGTATATAATCTTCTTCTTTAATATTGGTAGCTGGTAGTGTGCAATGGGACACTAACAGAGGAAGTMATCTCTAACTCATTTCAGGATTGTCTTCTCATGTGCATAATTCATCTACCCCAAATCATACTGGTTTCCCTGTCAGCTTTAATCATCTACTTCATGGACACATGACTATGCACAACCGGCTTTTTTCTCAGTGGAAATCAAATTTTATTGTGCCATGTTGTTATTTTACCAGGATACTAGTGAATATCACTGACTTAGRATAAGATTTTAGCTCTCACATGCCTGTGTGAATTCTCAAAATAAGAATCAGGAAGTGATAAGTAGTCAGTACTGTCCCATCRAACTACTCRATGACCAAGTGGGTGGGTGGCATCAGACCTGGTGCTCCTAAAGCCTATATTCATTTGTCATCAAGGGAAAAAAAAAATACTGCACTTTATCCCTATACTGTTGCTGTGAAACAAGGCTTATTTGCACTG
This sequence comes from Alauda arvensis, assembly GCA_902810485.1. Taxonomy (NCBI): domain Eukaryota; kingdom Metazoa; phylum Chordata; class Aves; order Passeriformes; family Alaudidae; genus Alauda; species Alauda arvensis. Next base: position 1,388,907 of record CADDXX010000090.1, on the reverse strand, counting down.
AGGAAAGCAATGMAAGAAAATACAAATCTATCACATAAACCCCAGCTTCTTCTACAGGGGGTGAAATCCAGATTCATGAAGAGAAATAGCCAGAGCACCAAAACAAATCATCTGTCCAAGACAGAAAACATCAAAATATTAGTCTGATATTTAATGAACTCACACTCAAATAAGTATGGGAATGCCTGTATAATTTCAAAGGTTATCTCTTCAGATTCACCCCATTTTCAAATCACTTTATCATTCACCTCCTTAATGCTCATTCATTCATAGGATATTTTATGTAGTAAATTAATCAACTCCCCCACAGATGAAACCAGCAGCAGTGCTRGGGACAGTCTGACCTTTCCCTGCAGGCAAGAGCAACAAAACTCAACTGTCTCTGCCTGTTCTGCACTCTCATGTACCCAACAGTCCATATAACATACACCCCCTGCCCATTCCACAGCACAACCCTAGGCTGTYTGTAGTGTTCTGAAAGAGAAAAGCTGAAAGGAAATTAATGTTTGAGGGCTACCAGTGCATCAGATGGGGACCAAAGGAGAACCACACTGAAAGAGSTGGAATACTATCTGCTCAGAGGTTGTGAGAACTCTAGAAACAACTCTAGGCAGGTAGTTCTGAGCCACTTTGTATTATTCTGTAACACTAACTGGAAAAAGCAGATGCATTTGCTTTTCCAATGTAGATCCAGAGTGTACTATCTCATTGTTCAGTGTGCCTGATAATCCTATATTGGAGCATACCTTTCCAGATGCAACTTGTATTTTCCCAGACCTTCACATCACTGCTTTCTGCAATGCTGTATCCAACCTCCAGGACCATTGGAAGCTAAGCTGAAGTGAAAATGTGACTGAATTAAGAAGTCAGTTGAAAAACATGTTTAAATATCATGGATAACAGCAATCCCATCAAAGGACTCAGTCATTGCCTAAAAGCCTCCAAACAGCCTGTCTCTGGGACAGGAAATGAGTAACAAATACAGAATAATGTCCAAATCATATTTCTGTGGGTATAGAAGAAAGAGAAGATGCAGCAAAAATAAAGAAAAGGAGATCTGAATTATTAGCTCTTTAACCAAGATTCAAAGGCTCAGATCAGCTCRCACAGGACAGGAATATCTTCATCAGTTTCTAGTAATATGCATTTCTTCACAATGGTCAAAGAGATGAATGCTCTGACACCAATTTTCTGTTTGTTCTGTAATTCTTTATATACAGAAATGTGGAAATGCAGCGGATGTTTTTATCASCCACTCAAGATTAGTGAATTTTTTCTCTCCAAAGTCTGTGAAATCTGCCCTGCCACGCACAGTCTGTGTTACTCTTCTTCAAAACCCTGCTGCAACCATGACAAAAATGTCTTAAAAAAACATAATTGGAAAATAGAAGGGTTTCTCCTCTATATATTCCAGCTGTTCTACAGCAGGCCTTCAGCTTTGAGAGGCATTTTCTGTATGATTTATACAGACAACTTGGCAGAAAGYTAATCACATTGCTTGGATATATGTCCCTCTAAAATTAGACATTTCTGTGGAAAATTGATTGTGTACACAAAGAAGTAATATTTTGGCCCATGGAGAGACCACACACATTTGCTGGTATGTGAGAAGATTCTATTCTCAACAGACCCCATTCCTTTATAYGAAAAGGCTGCACAAAGTAAATAGTCATTTATTACTATATCTAAGAAGATAAGTAGATTTTCATATGGGTTTAGCCAGGACTGACTTTCAAATGATTTTAGGAAGAACTTAGGTTTTGGTCATGCCACAGTGTATTGCAAAGATGCCCATATCACAATGGTTGTAGTAAATGATTGTAGTCCTGGATCTAGAACTCTGAATATATTTGCTCTAACTCAACTTCTACTGGTAAATTACAGTAGAAATCTACAGTTTACATAGAATCCACATGAATCTCGTGAGGTTCAGTAAGGCCAAGTTCAAAGTGCTGCACATGTCTCAGGGCAACCTCCAGAATCAACACAGGCTGGGGGATGAACAGATTGAAAGCAGCCCTGCCCAGAAGAATTTGGGGGCACTGGTGCATGAAGAGCTGGACATGAGCTGGAAATGGGCACTTACAGCCTTGAAAACGAGTTGTATCCTGGGCTGCACAAAAACCACGTGGCCAGCAAATTCAGGGAGGTGATTCTGCCTCTATGTTCCACTCTGATGAGATCCCACCTGGCATGCTGTGTCCAGCTCTGGGCCTCTCAACACAAGAAAGACCTGTTGGAGTGGGTCCAGAGCAGATCCACAAAAGTAGGCTGGAGCACTCTTCTCTGAGGACAGGCTGAGAGAGATGTGGGTGTTCAACCTGAAGCAGAAAAGGCTCTGGGGAGTCCTTATTGCAGCCTTTCAATACTTACAGGGGGCTGATAAGAAAGAAAAGCACCAATCTTTCAGTAGGATTTGTTGTGATGGGACAAGAGGTAATGGCTCTAAATTAAAGGAGCAGAGATTGATACTAGATGTAAGGAAGAG
>CADDXX010000090.1:1364940-1382003 GCA_902810485.1 Alauda arvensis | reverse complement strand
CTTCTACTGGTAAATTACAGTAKAAATCTACAGTTTACATAGAATCCACATGAACCTCATGAGGTTCAGTAAGGCCAAGTTCAAAGTGCTTCACATGGCTCAGGGCAACCTCCAGAATCAACACAGGCTGGGGGATGAACAGATTGAAAGCAGCCCTGCCCAGAAGGATTTGGGGGCACTGGTGGATGAAGAGCTGGACATGAGCTGGAAATGGGCACTTATAGCCTAGAAAACCAGTTGTATCCATGTGGCACAAAAACCACATGGCCAGCAAATTAAGGGAGGTGATTCAGCCTCTATGTTCCACTCTGATGAGATCCCACCTGGAATGCTGTGTCCAGCTCTGGGCCTCTCAACACAAGAAAGACCTGCTGGAGTGGGTCCAGAGCAGATCCACAAAAGTGATCAGTAGGCTGGAGCACTCTTCTCTGAGGACAGGCTGGGAAAGATGTGGCTGTTCAACCTGAAGCAGAAAAGGCTCTGGGGAGTCCTTATTGCAGCCTTTCAATACTTACAAGGGGCTGATAAGAAAGAGAAGCACCAATCTTTCAGTAGGATTTGTTGTGATGGGACAAGAGGTAATGGCTCTAAATTAAAGGAGCAGAGATTGATACTAGATGTAAGGAAGAGATATCTTGCAGTGAGGGTGGTGAAGCAGTGCAATATGGTACCTCAAGAGGYGGTGGATGCCCTATCGCTGAAAACATTCAAGGCCCAGCTGGACAGGGCTTTTAGCAACTAGATCCAGTTGAAACTGTCCCTAGTCATTGCAGGGGSTTTGGACTAGATGATATTTAAGTGTCCCATCCTACCCAAATCATTCTGTGACTACATTTGAAGAGAACAACATGTATTCTTCTTCTAAAAGATGTTCCATTTTAAGAAAAATGTTTTCTGTACATTACTTYAGAGAAAGTGCTTATCATCTTACCAAAAAAAAGAGCAGTTACATTCTATTTCTCTGTTCACTAGACTGACCTAAGACTATTAAAACAATTGAGTTGTTTATTTTTAAGAGTTCTAACATTTACTGGCTCTCCAATCGGTGGATATAGAGCGAGAAAAAAGAAAGCTTTGTTTCCTGTTGAAAGGAAGATTTTTCAAGACTAGTTCATTTATTAAGAAAATCAAGTGAATGTCCCAAGAATCAGGTTTCCCAGAACAGTATAAAAGCATGGTCTCTTTCCAACATCCAGGGATGTTCAAGAGTACCATTATTACAAAACATTAGACAACAAGCCTAATTAGTCCATCAGTGCYGACATCACCTCCTTTTGTTAAAAGTTCAGCTTAATATCCTCACAGAAATKTCTCAATAATATAAAACAAAGATTATAAAATGGTATATATAAAAAAAAAACAACAGGTATGCATATCTGAAGCAAGCTTGCTCAATAGTTATGGTCAAAAGAGTAATTATGTGAAAACAGCTATTAACATCTTTATATCCAAAAGAGTAATTATGTGAAAACAGCTATTAACATCTTTATATCAACTTTGGAACTGGTGCAATCCAGGGAAGGAGAGAACAGGAGAAACTGTAATTGCTGACTGAAAAGTTCCAACTTAATATATGAACAGTCACAGGGAGGTAGCAGTAAAGTAGAGAAAAGGTTTTGAGTGTCCTATTAGGGTAATAGACTTTCTAACATAAGTACCAATGCTTCACATAAGAAGTGAATTTTCTAGTGAAGAGAAATTTCTTCACTAATGAAAGTAGGTATCTGAAACATAAATTTATGGTCCAAAAAGGCATAGATAATGTCTAAAAAAGAAAAAAAATGGTGTGCCAGTGTTCACTGTGAAGAATAAACTGATAAAATGTTCAGCAGTAAAAAGTAACACTTTAAGAGTGAGTCTTCTGAAGTCTTTATTTCTCATGTTAAGCAGATTCCTTGCTTTCTTTCAAACCTGTCCAAAATCTGACCACCTATTTTCACAACAACGTTCTCAGAGAGGTGCTTTTTGGTGACTCYTTGGTAATTCTTTCATAACACCTCATTCTGTCTGATTGACACAATCAACAGCAGCATACTGAAGAACTGAAGCAATCATCTTCACACACAGTGTTTATTAAAGCAAGTGGGAAACTGAGTCATTCATGTCCTTCATGCATATTTCTTACAATGTATTCTTTCCCTCAGAGGTAAGAAACCCATCCTGAGGGTTTCATTAGTTTAATTTCAGTATTAGTTTATAGGATAGTAGCCTAGAAAAAGAGAAAAGCTGCATCAAACAAATGACAGGAAAGTTACTCCAACTTTTCTCCAGCAGACATTTCCTAAATGGACCTTGTCACATTACTGTTATCCATCTCAATGAGGTCATACCCTCATAAATTATTCTAGGCCAAAGACAAGATAAAAAACCACATCAGTAAAACAAATATCCTGTCTGTGCATTTGAATACAACATAACTTACCTATTACTTTTCTGTTTCAGGTCTCCTGCTRTTACTTCTTTCCAAGCCTGTTGCAGCATGACTGCTAGGTAGASTAGTTCTCATGATGGAGAGTTTCTTAGGCATCTAAGGTGTCACTGGAAAAACAGTTTTAATGGAAAAAATCCTTTTAAAAACGTGCATGGGAATATCTGTCAAGGACTTTCTAGGATAGCACTGATTGTGTAAGAGAGTACTTGGAAAGCAGATCTGTACACTAAGTGAGAGTGCAAATACTGACATTTGGAGCAGTCATCCTGCTTTCCTTTTGTCAGTCAAGAAAAAGACACATTTCTACAGCCCTATTCRTCTTATCCTAAAAGAGATGTCTAAACAAGATCAGTTTGATCATTCCCTTTMTAAAGGATGCCTGTTTACTACTGCAGCTCATGTCCAGCCTTAGATTTATTGAACASTTACAGAGAACCCTGCTTGTTAGAAAATGAACAACGGGTTTCCCAGGACCACGTAGGTTTCACCACTGCTTGTAGAGGCAGCATGCAGAACTTTCTGTTCTAGAAACTGAAGATGGAAAGACTTCACATTGTTTCASAGCCAGAAACTCCTAGACCTGAGTGTGCATTATGGAAAAGCTCTGGTATTYTCCTTAGCAGAAAACAAAATTGCATTTTCTAAGCATAATCGAAGGAACATATCCAGAACACTTAGGAGCATCTTTTATTAGTTTTCTAAATATTTTAGTTATCAATCAATAAGTCAACGGTGGCAAGTTCCCTACATCTTCCAGGAAGCCCTTCGTGGACAAGCAGCATGCAAACCCTTCCCCACTTTCCCCTAGCACTGCTGGAAGCAGGAGTCAGCACTCTCAAAGCTCATTCAACGCTTCGTCAGCTCCCTCTGTTGCTGACAGAGAGAAACAGCGTCCCCTAGAATCATCTCTCCTCCRGACMGACTCAGARYACTGGAAGTTTGACCTGCACTCTGRAYGGCCCTCCAGTGGATCTCTKCTRAGGTGAGTAGTGTGGGTKTCCCCTGGGCGATGTCCCCCGGGCCGTGTCCCTTTGTCAAGACATGAAGCCTTCGGCACTTGAGAAGAAACAACCACACAAGGCAAGCTCCTCCCGTGAGTGTTCACAACACCAAATCCAGGCCTGCGGACTGATCCCAGCTCTGCAGATCCAGCTGGGTCTGCAGGAGCTGCACGTACGGTAAAGGAGAAGCAGAAGGAAGCAAATGAGAGAAGCTGTATGAGCTCTCCTGCCCTTCTGTCACTTGTTGATAACTTTTCCAGATGTGAAGGTGCTAGTACAGACCCTGTGCCCTCTTGCAGACCAATGAAACTTAAATTCCTTCCTGCATRTCCCACATCACAGAGCAAAAAAAGGCTAGTCTACCACAGGCACTGCTTGGCTAGGGATGAGACCCGTTTTTCCCTCTTTCCTTTCATCCCATTCAGTGTCAGCTGTCTGTAATGGCCTGCTGCCTAAGCTGTCTGCACACTGGGAAGGGGAATGGTGGGCCCAGCTTTCCTTCCATTACAGCAGCATGCTCCTATGGGAAAATCCCAGAATCTATTAGGTTGGAAAAGACCTCTGAGATCATCAAGTCCAGCCTATGACCAAACACCACCATTTCAATACACCAGGGCACTAAGTGCCAYGCCCAGTCTTTCTTTAAACACCTCCAGGGACAGTGCCTCCACCATCTCCCTGGGCAGCCCATTACCAATGTCTAATCACCCTTGGTTCGGAGAAATTCCTTCTAATGTCCAGCCCAAACCTAATGGTTGCCTGGAAGAAGAGACCGACCCCCACCTGGCCACAGCCACGTTTCAAGCAGTTGTAGAGAGTGATAAGGTCACCCCTGAGCCTCCTTTTCTCCAGGATAAACACCCCCAGCTCCCTCAGCAGCTCTTCACAGGACTTGTGACCCATCACCGACTCTGTTACCCTCCACCAAGACCTGCTCCAGTACTTCGGTGTAAAAAAAAAAAAAAAGGATGCTTCCTCTGCCTGGGAGCCCCGGCAGCTTGGAGCCGGGAAACACCGACGCTCACCCCCGCACAATTTCCCTGCCGCACGCTCTTTCAGAAATCCCTGCCGGAGGCCGTCCTGTCTCCACAGGGACGTGTTTCTTTGCGTGCTGACCAGGCTCCCGCTGGCCGCGCTGCCGGGGCTCGGCGGCGGCTGCTGCCACCGTGTGCCGGCAGCGCAGCGCGCCCGCTCCCCCGGCACAGAGCGCTCCCGCCTGGAGCGCTTCCCTGCCCGCTCCCRGCCTGCCACCCGGCTGAGCCAAGGTTTAGTGCCAGCCCGTCCCTTCACTGCTTTCTGTCCTGCCGTGCCTTTGCCCAAGGCTGAGCACGGCTCCGCAGACCGTCACACGCGCGAAGGAGCGAGCAGACGCGGGGAAATAGCGCAACACAAACGTCTCTGTTCAGAGAAGTGCAGCTGAAACAACGCTGGCACAGAAAGCCTGTGGCGGGGGGAAAAGGAAAATGAAATAAAGAAAAAAAAAAAAAAAGAAACCAACAACAACAACGCCCACCAACCTAAATTTGTGTCGCTCATGCACTAGTTGCATCACTGGCTTCTGAGGACCAAAGGCACCTTCAGGCACACAGCAGCGTTGGTTTAGGGGTCTGGTGGTTCCTGAGAGAGGGGGACACTTGGCAAACCCACCCGTTGTCTGCCTAGAACCAGGCAGGTTCTCTGATCTCCACCCGGAAAAGGACTTAGATCTCTTCTGACTTCTGAACGTTCTCACCACCACTGCAGCTTATGTCATTATTTTTAATGTTATTTTGTACTTTTTCATATATTAAGGGATACTAAGCAAAGATTTAATTGGGTTTTTTATTTGCATTTTTTCAAATTCATAGAGCAATTTGTGTCAGAAAACCAKAAAACCTGAAAAACTATCACAAGTTAAAATGTAAGAGCCCAGATAATATTAAACAACATGTTTTGTTTTTCAGACAGATTTTGAGCAAGGTTTTAGTTGAGAGYAACAAAAGGAGACACAGCTAATATAATGGACGTCTGGGTAATTATTAGGTACACCAATATTATAATATATTAAGTTTGTTTCACTTAGTTCTAAAATAGTATTAGATGCAAATTGCAAACACTTGAGATGTAGCTAAGACCTCAAGATATTGCATGGATTTTCTGTAACCAAACACTTTTTTCTTGCCTTTAATGTCATCATTAGTCACCTGTGCTTGCTTGTTGAGTASAGCTGTGTTCATTTCAGCACGGAAATCTGTGCGTTTTCTTCCCCACCATCAAAACACCATGGTCACAGACCTCACTGCCAGGCAGAGACAAAGCCTAACATGTCCTCAGATACAAATACTGAAATTTCAGTGTTTCCCAAACATCTCTCTGTTATGTAGAACAGCGTGAAACTGTCCCTACAGTCTTGTTAAACAAAATGAAYGTGGATTTTAGCTATTTAGAGATTATAGAAAGAGAGAACATATCACTATGATGTTGTACAAATCAATGATACTGGTAGTCACTAAGTCATTAAAAAGGAAGAAACAACCAGATTCCAGGTTTTACATACTGAAAAGCCTGTCTGGTTCTRTCCTTTCAAATGCATCATCTAAGTGCAGCAAAAAATCAGGGTGACAAAGAAAACCAACTGGGACAGAAATGACTCTTTAACTGTGGTCTGCATTGGAAGGGAAAGAGAGTAAGCAGAGACTCACAAGCAGCAAAACACCACTGGAGCTTGGCTTACACAYGAGACTCTCAGCTAACTCTTCTCTCATGCAGACCTTCACTCTCACCATCTCAGTACAGCTCGTTGCCAGGTAGCCAGCAGCAATTAAGAAAGCAACCCATTTTCCATTGTCATCCCCACTCTCATTGCAAAAAAATATTCCACATTCTATTATCTTCCTTTATGACAGCCTATTACCAGGGAGTTTTTCTCTGCTCCATGTGCTGAAAGGAGTTTTACACAGCCGCCTGTGGTCCCACAGCAGCTGATGAGATTGAGTTTGTAAACAGAGTGGTTTCAGCTATCCTACCTTTGTTCTGCCTGAACAGCTGTCCCCCCAGACAGCTTCTCCGAGYCTGCCTGATAACACAGCTGCCTCCTGCTGTGATACATCTGGAGGGCCCAGGGGATGTGCTGGAGCTGCACTACGAACTCACTCTTGTCCCCAGCAGTTCCCARGACAGAGCAGACACACGCTAGAGTATCCCACACACAAATCAGTATGACAGAGCAATCAGCCTCCTTAGGTGATAGTTACAGCCTTTTCACACATTTCTTCCCCCTCCTCCCTTCTCTCTTCCSCCCCGAAAGATCTCGGTACTTTACACAAGAGCTCAGAAGCCCAGCAGGCCCTGTGATGTGTAACAGCTGTTCTGCAACAGGGACAAAAATGAGCAGCTTGTTCTTTCCGGTCCGAGCTCAGAGTCTCATGTTTCAGCTCCTCCTTCACATTCCAGGCCTGCCCAGGCTCCTCTCCAAAGATTTCAAAAATGGAGCCTCTCACRGCTAGTTATCCTCTGAAACACTCAGTGCCCAAAACCAGGCTCTTTGTYGTCTTCCTGTCAATGGTTTTGTGCACCACCATTCTCTGCCTGTTGCAACTCAAGTTTTTTAAACCTAAAATCAAAGATTTTTATTCTTTTGAAGTCAAGGATTCACGAGGAAGAATCATTTCCTTGGAGAAGTACAGAGGGAAAGTAAGTTGTTTTGCTTTTTCTGTCTTGAATCTGAAAAGATCGTGTATGTTTCTAGGTAAAAGCTTTTGGCAGATTTGTGCTAAATTCTTGTTCTTCATASAGTAAGCTGGAGAAAATTTATTTTATCTAGGCCTGATCCAGGAATCAAGTATTACATCTAGTAAATCAAGAAAAGAAATTATATTATTTAGCATAGACCAGTACAGCCTAACAGGCAAATTGGTGAATTTTAATCTTAGTTAGGAATGCTGGTTTTGGATTTTGGAAGTTTATCTAGTAAGTATGATTTTAGTGCCTGTCCTAAATATCTGGGGTTTTTAATGCTTATATTTAAATARAGCTGTAAGATGAAGCTTATCAGTTTACTATATTTTTACATCAGATTGTCTGATAGTAAATATCTTCAGCTGCTTTCATCTTTATCTGTTTTACTGAAATTATGATCAGGCAGATTATGTTTAGCCATCCGACAGGAACCATCATGATAATGAGAAACGTCATTTTAAGATTTAATTGTGACCTCTTCAGCGTCTATAGGCTCTTTCCTTACTATTCTAACTTTATTTTTCTGAAGGCAACTTTGGTTGTAAACGTGGCCAGTTACTGCCAATACACAGACAAAAATTACATCGCACTGCAAGAGCTGCACAGAGAGTTTGGTCCCTCCCACTTCACTGTGCTGGCGTTTCCCTGCAACCAGTTCGGAGAATCAGAGCCTAGTTCAAGCCAGGAAATAGAATCTTTTGCCAGAGGAAACTATGGAGTAACRTTCCCTGTTTTCCACAAAATCAAGATACTAGGATCAGAAGCAGATCCCGCCTTTAAATTTCTAATAGGTAACTGTTTTCTTTTATCTATCAAGCTGCCTGTAACCATGATACTTTCATTTAATCCAGGCTGTGTGTTTTTGTCAGGAAACRCTGAAGTCTTCATAAACTATGGAGAGAAATAGGTACTTAGCATACAGTTACTCTCATTTCAGTTYGGATATCAAAAATATGGGCAAAGGTATTGTATCCTGAAAACAAATGTTTCTCCTCACTACTTACAAAAACAGCCTACTCTGAGCAGCCCAGATAGAATCAYCCATTTTGTTAGAAATGTCAGAGCTAGAAACTCCCACCTACAAAATCYCATTCCAAAGTRTGTGATTTTTACTTTTTAAAATACSTTTCTTATGGACAAAAATGTAGTTAGGGTGGGTCATAAAATTACTGGAAGATAAGATTACATGCAGATGAGATTTTTAGCTGGGCCCTATGTCCACCTTTRTGYAAASTGTATTGTAAAGCAGGCTTACACATTCTAATTGTACATAACCACTGATTTGTATTAATTTGTAGTGTGAACTTGAGAGCCTGCAAAATCCTGCATGAATACAGGGAGCAGACTTACAACCTCATATTCTCACAAGCAAAATGAAATGCTCTCTCTCTTCAGTTGACCAAAGATCTCATAGGCTSAAAGCCAACTTGAAAAGCCCCTCCCAATTTTCCTGAGCTTTGACCAGATTTTGAATCACAAAATCTGATATATGAAAGAAAAATAGCTAAAACATAACCCTTTCCTAACACACCATTTTACCCAGAAAATAAAGTAGCAGAAAGCCCAAACCTGTATTCCATCTCCTTGCCTTCAGAGTCTATCTCACTCTCCCATAGTGAAATAGTTGTCAGAGAACTATTTCAAAATCTAAATGAAATCTTTCCCAGAACACTTATGTGCCATATGTCCTATGATACCTCTTTTGTATTTGAAAATTGTTTTATTGAGGAATCATTTAACTGGTTACTGTTGTCATTGTACCTGCATTTGTTCCTACCTCCTCTTAGGCATGCTACTAAAAACCTCAGGTAACTTTATTGCCCTGAGTTGCCAGATGTCCAGTGGAATTATGRAGTGTTTTCTCTCAGTTCTTCATAGAAGAGACTAGAGCACAAAGGCACCTGCTGTGTGTAATGAATCCAGATGCTAAATATCACTACCATCAGTGTTAAACATTGATATCTATTAAGAAAAAAATTTTACTCAGCATTTTCTTATTTGACATTCTGTTCACCTACAAGAGGGAGAAAKATCCTTTGGTATTTCAATACTCTGAAATAAAGTTTTTCTCTTTCGGCATTCCCATGTTTCACATTGAATTTCTGTGCATTTTTCAATTAAAGTGCCTGTTTTCTTCATGTTGCTGTTTTGACAATCAGAAGGCTGAGCACCATGCTGCACCCTTTTGTGCCTGTGACTACAAGATGGCAACAGCATTCTCCAAGAATCTAGTGCAAAATTAGTCCATTTGCAGCCTAAGTGTGGTGCCAAACTTCAATCCATTGCTTCAAAAAATCAGTTTAGGGTTCAGCACCATTCCCAASCAAGCACTTGTTCTCCAGYCAAAATCTACTAGAGCTTTTTGTGRAAGTAGCCTAATTAAGCCATCACCAGTATAACTTCCTGTTCCCATGTCAATTCCCAAAACTGACATAAAACTGGGGATTCCCTGAATAAATATGCAGYCCTTGTATCCTCTTCCCTAGGAAGTATAGCATAGTAAAAGTAGGAACTCTTTAACAGTTTCATAGGAAGGAGGGAGCATCACTGACTTTCAGCTTTTCAGATCATTAGCAGCAACCAGTAAATCTATGACCAGACTACTAACAAAGAATATGGTGGGATTAATTCAGCATAAAAAGTCAAAGACTCAGTGTGAGGGGCCTGGAGACAACTCCAAGTGTAAGTCACTAAAATTATCTGATTTCATCCTTACAGATTCTTCAAAGAAAGAGCCTCGATGGAATTTCTGGAAGTACCTTGTCAGCCCTGAGGGTAAAGTTGTGAAATTCTGGAGACCTGAAGAGCCAATAGAAAGTATCAAACCAGAAGTAACATCATTAATCAGGCAGATTATCATGAAGAAAAGAGAAGACCTCTGAAAAAGCCATTCAACAGTGTGGGTATACAGCCATTCTACATTCCTGGGAAATGTTGCTAGAAGCTAAACCATCAGGTGATTTTGCTACTCTTTAGCATTGGTGTTTGCAATTTGAACCTTAATTCTGGATTAGGTCCTGCAGTGGCCGCAAGAACAACTGAGGTTACTGACATGGCCAAGGCACTCAGTACCTTGAAGGGAGGGACCATCAATTTGCATAAGGGATTTATGATTTCTTTTTCTGAATTGCTTACAATAGCTAATCAAAATTGTCATCCACAGGTAGATAGTTAGAAAGAAGGTTTATTAATAWATTACTCAGTATTTACACAGGTTTTTCCCCATCTACCAGTAAAAAAGAGATTTTATATTCCAATAACACATAATTGCCCTGTTATGRAAGACATGGGACCCAGAGACATCCATAGCAGGATTTTAGACACAGATGTAATTGAAGATGCCARCTTTGCAATATCTCCTCAAGGAAGACTACTGAATTGTGAAGCTGCCAGTTTCAAAAAATTGTACATAGAAAATGAAATTATTAAAAKAAGTGAAAAAAATATAAAAGAAAGTTTGCTTGCTTGCTGCATATTTTGATCATTTTAGATTTCAGTTTTACAACACCTTCAAAGACTTCAGCCTTCTTCATACATTTGTGCTGCAGTACAGTGCCTCAGATGTGAGCTCCTCTCCAGTTGGATTCCTTCTCTTCTGACCTGGATGAAGGCAGGGCCTGTGTAAATATTCATGGTTGCTTACAGAACGATTCAAGGAGCAACAAAAATCAAGAGCCTGGCATTCTAACAGACAGCTTTCTGAGACAGTCCAAAACAATTCTCCCCAGCCACACAGCTACCTCTCATCTCTAGAATAAAATAGCACTCTTCCAATAGAGGTAGAAGGGGCTGGAGGCTCATGGCTCAAGCCCCACTCTTCTCACCTTGCAATCTCCCCAGTCCTGCSTGTAACTGCTAACCCATTCCCAGTTCTGTTCCACTCTTCTATTACAAACTGCCAAGTGTTTTGGTTTATCTGTTCAAATRAAGGGAGCTAGTAAACTTGAGTAAGGAACTCCAGCTGTCCATATCTTGAAGGAGGGCTGAGATAATAGAAGTGAGAAAAMCCTATGTCTCAGTAGAGTTTTCTGTATGAAAAGGATGGGTAGAATTAGGGCTGTTCTCTCGTAAGATTAAAACTGATTGAAAATACCTAAAGTGCTTCAAAACTTGTTCCATTAAAGACAGCCACACAATTGTATAAAAAGGTGAGAAATTCAAAAGCCATTTTTAAAAAAGAGGGGTCTTTTTCATTCACTTATTGAACTCATTGAGAATTCCACAAAAARCAAATCTATGAAGATTTAGTAATGGCACTGATGTGGAAGATTAAACAAAGTCACTCTCAATAATGACAAACATCTTTTTGGAAAGGAACTCAAACTTAATGCGTGACAATTTCATCCACTTAAAATTGCAGAGCCCAGTTAAAGGCTATATAAAAGTCTCATTAGACCAAATGAGCCTGCTGCTGGTATTTTAGACCAGCCTCTTCACTGTTTGCCATTATCCTGCAAGGTTCCACATCAAAYCTGTCAAGACAGTGCTTGTTCTTATGCTGACGTCCTGCTTTTAACTTCTGTCTCCTACTGCATGTACAGTGTGAGAACACATAGTGGGACATGYCAGGTGATTTTTGTCATACTTCTCTGCTGCTTTGATGGAGCAGGAAAGGAACTGAGACATGGACCCTCTCTCCTCACTGGGAGCAGCCAATGGTCCATGGAACTAAGTGGCAGGGCACCATGTTTTGCCCATAAAATGTAGATACCTTAACTTGAAAATGTGCAAGTCTAAAACATGCATGTCAATTCATGTGAACCACCAAAGCTCCCTGGTTTTTTCATCGCTGAATAAAAAAGGGTAGATATAAAGAAATGTGGAAGATGTTCGTGGAAGACCTGAAAAAAATGCAGGAAGAYCTGTTTTAGTCCTGGTACTGCCTGAGAGTTATTCAGCATATGGGAAATTTCACCTGGGTCCTTAAAGGTAAATAGTGCAGTATGATTTTCTTGTTAGAAAGGGATCAGGAGAGAARGAAATGTATGCACCTTGTTTGTGAYTCGKTCASTAAAGCTCAYATTGTTTTAAGAGGACACAATATAATCTTGAATATCTCARTGCCAGCATTAAGATCAAGTGTCTTTCCTGGTATTCAGTAATAGCATGTGATAATAGCAAACAAGTGGACAGAATTACTTAACTCATGGCTTCCTGAATCACATTCACTCGAGTCCTAGAAAAAGAAGATTTTTGTCTGAGAAAGCAGTCATGGAACTTTTCATTCCACTATTTAGTCACARTGCACTACAACCACCTTCTGAAGAGATTTCAGTATAGGCACCTTTAAGYCCTGATTCTGCACAGTTTCAGTTTTTCAAAATTTACTGTTAMTTAATATTCCTSAAAAAATTAACAGTCCTCCTTAAYAAAAGCTTAGTGTGTTTGAATTACTTATACATCATGAGACATGTCAGATCTACCAATATAATGTAAATATTATAATATTTATTAGTTGATAAAATAATTACTCCTTTGTTAAAAGTATGTTACCAGTTACCTGGTAAAAATAAAGCATCTTTAATGGCCAAATCTACACAAACTTGAAAAGGYAAATAAAAAATAAAAATAAAATGAAAGWCAGAATACTGTTATACAAACAAACATTTATCTATAATCAAAAGCCAAGAAAGTAGTGTGAATACATCTCTATATAAATATCCACTTAGAGTTAATTTAAAATACAGCATRTATTTTAATACAAACTCCAATGTTTTAAACAGATAAAAACTTATTTCTTGGATTATTGAATAATCCCCCCCAGTTTGATTAAACTACACTCGTATGATGCTTAACAAAGGTCAGTCCATGAACATTAAAGTTATTTTATATCTATTTGAGCATAACCTATTGCATCTTTCATCCTAACCCCTCATTCCCATCTCAAGCTTCCTTCACTCCTTAGGTCTGACATCCTTATTTCCTGAAACAAATACCATTTAACAGTGAGCTTCTCTTTCCAAAAAATTGCCTGGGAGTGAAAATATTCTAAATCCATTTCRGTCACCAGTAGTACACGTACCTGTGAATTCATGTAAAATACTTGCTTGCTGARCCAGTGCATCAGTGTTCCTTCAAACAGTTAGTGGTGCAAGAGAAACATACTCAGGTAGGCTTCAAACCTGAAACTGTTACATAACATTTACATAATTCAGTAGATTGTTTATAAACGAGTTGGGGAAGCTATATAACTGCATGAAATACAGCTACATTTACTTCTGTACTCTCAGTTACACTTTGTTTTAAACCCTGCATTCACTCAGTCTGCAWAACCTAGCACAGCTCCCTTCAGTCAGGGGAGCCAGGCARGCACTGGACCAKCTGGGGACCGATGAGATATTTATAACRGCAGTGTTTACATCCTTGTCTCGACAGTGATGTGCTAATCTGACAGTGTAGTCAGTTGCTGGTGTGTGAGGAACAGCTAACTAACAATACACTGCCTAATCACCACACGCAGCAGCGGCATGGCTGTGACTCTGCACACCTTCACCAGCACCAGTGCTCCTTCTCTTCACTGCCCAAGGCACAGACAGCAGCACCTAGATAAAACAAGGAAAAYCAAAGACCTTCTTTGGCACTCTGGAGATGCCTAAAGTGCCAGGATGATGATAAAATTAACACTCTGTTGGCTGTGGCAGCAYTGTTTGGCAGAAGCTTGCAGTGTGACATGAATCAAAAAGATCAATATGCTTACAGCCTTTATTCTTCCAAGTACAGCACCATGTCCTGTTCACACTGTGTAGTTGGTGAGACTATGTGCAGTTGTTTTAATGCATTGATGTTAACAAATTAWGTTATTTGGAGAAGGAATGAGAGAGGAAAAACTCTAGGGCTGACTTTTTAAATCACATACAATGGAAATGTAATTATTTTTCAGATATAGTATTTAGGAAGTTCGTGAACGTGACTTTAAGCCATTGAGGATAATTACTCGATTAAAAACAAACAAAAAACACCTCTCAAAAAACTATCAGACTTAATTTGCCAAATATTACTRCAAAAAAATTAAAATCAAACTTTAAATGCACGTGAAGTTTTTAACTGTGCTGCTTTTACTTTAAAAAAGCTCCCAATAGCTAAATTTTAAGAAAAATATTTCAAATATTTACCTGGTTCAGGTATTTAAAAACTTCCTGTTACCTTAGTATCTAAAAGTAGATGGACACCAGAGTCTGTTGTTAGAATAACGGAAATACAAGATACCACCTGTGTTTGCCTGGCAGTCAAAAAAAGCACAAATCAGGAGAAACAAAAAGATTTCTTATACAAAAGTAGTAGCCCTCCATTTTGATGACCAAGGTGTGTGGGAAAAGAGAGCAGCTGCATGTTAGCTGCTGTCACAATTTCAAGCAGCCAACATACACTGCCGTCCCATCACACACAGTTGCACCACCTGCAGAGATTCCTGCACGAATCCCAGCACCTTCCAAAGGAATTGCCTTGGAACAGCGGAGAGCCAGCCCTGCAGCTGGTGACAGTGTAGCAGTGACTGCTGCATTAGGTACAGCAGTCAACTAGCAATACACTGCCTACCAGACACAGAGTCCTTGTGAGGGCGATGCCTCACAAATAACATGCCTGGAAACATCCCTTATTTTTTTTATCTAAATTCAGCATTATTCACCTGTTTTAAGGGTCATGTTTTGTACACACACACACACACATATATATATATATATATAAGATCAAACAGTATATAGTGTCAAGAAATAAATGTCCCGGGTAAGTGTCTGACTCAGGAAGACGGGAATAAGAGCAATAGTATGAACCCTGTGTGGAGTTCCAAGACTGTCCAAAAGGAACTGCATAGTGTTGAAAACAGTTTCTCGTCTTAGTTGTAAGAATACCAGTATAGGTCACCTCCACTGGTTAATACGTATCATACACACTTCCTTCACTCCTTTTCTCTGCGGGACATTTACTTATGGCCACTGCTGAAACACTGCCCTTAGTCTAGGTGAGCCCAGAGTTAAACTCAGTGTAGTCAATTTTATTTTGAAATTAGAATTATCATTGGTCACTCTGTAGCCCAACTTACCTGTAGGTTACAAGCCACAGCAYACCGCTGTTTACAGCCACCTAATGGAGAATGAACAAAGGTTTCAGGACTGAAGCTCATGAATTTAATCTGGATGGAGGTAAAATTTTACCTCGATCCATTTTGATTGAAAGTCCTTTGAAGTCACGCTGGAAAGGAGGTACTGAGTTAGACACTTTGTATAAAAGCCAAATAATATTGTATTTGGAGCCTTTACTTTGTTCCTTCAGAATTGGTCTTAAATCACTCAAAATAAATCTTAACTCGATACAAAACAAAACATAAAGCATTTACTTCCTTGAGTGCTGCTGCTGTTAGCAGCCACAGAAAGTACTGGCTAATTGAGTTCTTCTTGTTCCACAGCAAAAGGAGGCCACCTCTGAGTTTTCCGTGATGCTTTTGAATGAAACAATATGGAGTGCAGCTAGCAGCTGTGGACACATCAGGGACAACAGCCAGCTAACATGCACTGCCAGACTGTTACAYTCTCTTCAGCTGTGGCCATTAGTTCCCCTTCACCACCAAACCCAAAGTTTTGTCTCCCAGAGCTCAGTCATTGCTCACTTCAGCAACACGGCTTTTCCCTAAGGGGTCACTTACATAAAATACATATGTTGAAGCAACATTCTCAGCATGCTAGAGATTACATTTCTATACTGTMGTATCTAATGGCTTATCTCCTGCCTCAGTGTTTTTCAGGATGGTCAATCGCTTCCCACTCCATCAGTCTGCATGTTACAATTTTACCTGGGTTTGTGATTCATGTCAGCTCCTTAAGACACAAGCTGCCTGTATTTTATCTATTGATTAYTGTTCAGCAATTACTTCTGTGATTAATAAGTTTCCTACCTAGGTTCCTACTGTACATGTGAGTTCTTTTTTGTGTCCTTTATTATTTACCACCCTCTAAATGTAGGTTACTGAGTTTGCAGTGCCCATGAAAAGAGAGCTCTGCAAATCTATACAACCCCTTCAACCAGGTCAAGTAACTTCTTCTTTTTAGAAGTAAGCAGTCCCTATAGTGCACCAGGAGAGAAGCCCAAAGGTTTCCTTCCCTGAACAGATGTCAATTGACCGTAACTTGGGTTTTTCTGACATTGCAGATACTACACTTGAGAAAGTGTCAAGGATTAATAGAAAAGAATAAAAATTACATTTTATGGGTTGTTTTTTTTTTTTCAAAATCACTTATATTCCATAGTTTCCTTCCCTCCTTCCTCCCTTTCTGCCCCAGAAATGTACAGTGGTACTCTCAGTTCAGTGCGTACAGAGGAGTGCAAACGTCTGTGCCTGTCCTTACCTTAGCCGCTCTCCGTGGGCTTTGCTTTCTGCTCCACTTCAGGTCTTTTCCAAGCGTTCTCATCGCGTCATGCTTGAGAAAAACACAGAGACACAACACTTAGCAACCGCGCAGCTCAGTTTATTCACCCTAAACCGCCCTCCATCCAGCCTTGTTGCTGGCGAGGCTTCCCTGGGAGCCACGGCCTCGGGGACAGGCCGGAGACGCCGAGGAGGACCAAGGCACCGGCAGCCCCTGCACCCCCGGGGCGCTGTTACCGAGGCGAGTCCCCGTCCCTCCTGCCCGTCCTGCGGGCGGCTTTTAATAATCTTCGCTCCGTCTCTGCCCGGGCTGCCGCCACCTCAGGAGAGGGACCCTGACCTGGAGCAGATCCCTCCCAGCGGGTCGGCTCCGGGCAGGTGCGTGGCAGGCAGCCTACTCTCACGGCAACCTGTGCGGAGGGAAACTTATAGCCCGGCCAGTCCTTGGGGCGCCGGTCCCCGCTGGGAGGCGGTGCCAGCCGCTCCGCCGCCCACCGCACCGTTCCCCGGCGCCGCACGCCGTCCTTTAAGCATCCCGCAGGCGCGCCCGCCG
>CADDXX010000090.1:1346645-1364835 GCA_902810485.1 Alauda arvensis | reverse complement strand
GGCGGCGGCCGGTGCCAAAGTGCGCTGGCTCGGCGGCGGGCACGGGCAGCCCGCCAGACCCACAGCCCGGGCGGCCGCTGCTCGCCCCGCTGTGTCACCGACCCAGCCGTGACCCCTGGGGCTGCCCCTGGCCGTGCCACGGTCTGGGGCTGCCATCACTCGGCCCCTTCTCCCTGCCTCGGGAATGGGGCTAGGGCAACTTCACGGAATCACAGCCTCACAGAATCACAGGATCACTTAGGTTGGAAAAGACCTCTGAGATCGAGTCCAGCCTATGACCAAACACCACCATGTCAACTAGACCAGGGCACTAAGTGCCATAGTATCCAGGCCATTCTTAAATCCACCACCTCCCTGGGCAGCCCATTACCAATGTCTAATCACCCTTGCTTCGGAGAAATTCCTTCTAATGTCCAATCTAAACCTAATGGCTTGAAGCTATTTCCTCTTGTCCTGGCACTGGTTGCCTGGAAGAAGAGATCGACCCCCACCTGCCCACAGCCCCCTTTCAGGCAGTTGTAGGGAGTGATAAGATCACCCCTGAGTCTCCTTTGCTCCAGGATAAACACCCCCAGCTCCCTCAGCTGCTCCTCACAGCACTGGTGCTCCAGACCCTTCCCCAGTTTTGTTGCCATTCTCTGCCCGCCTCTTCAGCACATGCTACACACAAAACCCCTCACGTCTCACATCAGCTGTTTCCCGCTGACACTTGACCTGCCGTGAGGAGCCGGGGGCGAGRTCTGGAGGCAGCGCCGTTCTGAGGCACTCAAGCCAGGCTCTCTGAAACTGAGAGGTGAATGCCGTGCCATTTTCTCAGACGAGACTGAGCAAATGGCCAATGCAACCCAAAAGCGAACAAAACCTCACCACTTCACCACCATCTTACACTGTCAGACTCCAAAAATACCCKGGTATCATTTGCTTTTACGTGACAGCCAAAGGGAGAAGTTGTAGGAGAAAGTGTGAAAATCGCTTAATGCCAGCAGATGAGTTGCTTATGCATGTGCTTTATGGAGTTCCCGTTCTGGAGGGACAGTACACATACTTAGGCACTGACTTCATCTGAAAAAAAATGAGCACAAGTTTCATAGGAGAAAGGTAAAACATGGGGTTTTTTGAAAGATAGGGTTTAGTCAAATCGAAAGAGGTAGAAAGGGAAGAGTTATTGTGACATGCAACATCTTATTTTCAATGTAAATTCAGAACCATTCTTTTTCAATCCTTGTCATAGTGTYAAAATTTGGGATCATACCACCCAGGTTTTCAAGAGACAGATGCAGACACACAGCATGTAAAAGAGCACATTTTTCCTATTTCTAGCTCTTGGATGGTAGAAATATCATTAAAAGTGTTCTTTTCTAAGAGTAAGAAACAGAGTACTATTTTTAAAAATATGCTGAAAGTATTCTTCACTTTGTCACTGTTTCTAGAAAACAGGAGAGATTTTTTAAAATTTTCCTTTGGAAAACAATTATTTGAACCAATAAAAAATTACTCTGCAAAAATATTTTCATATAATTTCTTATTTTGAAGTTGCCTAATTCTATTTTGAAGTTGCACACTTCACATCTGCAGAAAAAACACCACGGAAACAAGATGACGGAGGGCAATATTTTTATTGATGCATGTGTAATAAGCAGTGATTAAATATCGGTTGGTGGAGTTGTTTTGCCAAATCAAAGTAAAACTATTTCCAAAAAATGCCACCATATTACCTCCCTTTGTGCAACTAAGCACACCCATCTTACAGTGGCTGGGTCACTCAGCACCTTCTTAATGCCTTCTGTAAAACAAACAGCACACAAGGCACTGCTAGCATAGCTTCACAAAGGATTGTTTGCAATGCTTCAGTTGCTCGTTTAACTGAACGCGAGGTTTTTCTTACAAGACCAACGAGCAGGGCCAAGTATCGTCACCCTGCCTAACAGCAGACTCTGGCATGTATTGCAAAGCCAGCTCGCTTGAGCACTCAATAAATCAGCAACACTCAAGTGAAGTGTAYTGAACTGTTACCTATCAGACCAGTGCTTGAGGCTCTTAACAAACTCCTTTCTCACACTGAAGAGTTTCTTTCACTCGAGAAAACATGTAACCATGCAGTTTGTTTGATAGTGGGAGGAAAGAGGTTGCAGTTGAGAATTACGTGACTGTAAACTGGAATAGAAGTCAAAAGTCTTTCAAAGTCAACAAGGTTTTGTTCAAATGCCTTAGAATTAGGATTAATAAATGCTGAGCAATTCATTAAAGAGCAAATAATATGATTAACTGCAACTGGTGTTGCAAGCAGTGATTCCTACCTGTGAACYTTCAACTCATGCATGCACACATGCACCATGAATGGATTATAATAAAAGATCCGCAGGTGTTTCTATAAAATTTCTACTGAARACTGATTAGCAGTGGGAAATATGCCAAGATATTTG
Organism: Alauda arvensis; assembly: GCA_902810485.1. Classification (NCBI taxonomy): domain Eukaryota; kingdom Metazoa; phylum Chordata; class Aves; order Passeriformes; family Alaudidae; genus Alauda; species Alauda arvensis. Next base: position 1,362,412 of record CADDXX010000090.1, on the reverse strand, counting down.
GTAGCAGCCTTGAGGTAAGTAGCTCCCTAGGTGAAGTCAGTGGTGAATAAAAGTAAGCAGGAGTGCCATGTGGAAGTCTGAACTTCATTGTRTTTGTTGAGRAGGCTGTGTTGRACTGTCAGGAAGSTATTAGAACACCAAGGATATCTTTAATACACTCTTCTTCACTTGAAGCACATGATATTCTGGAAATTGTGTGCTAGATAAGAGCTTTGTTGTCACTTTGAGATTGTAACTGAATTTTAAACAGTTTTGTKTTAGTTAAGTTGTACACAGCAAAGTRTATCACTTCTGTAATGCTTCCAACATCTCACTGATACGTCTACAAAGTGAAACGCAGTCATCTGGGTTAAGTGTCTTTGTTTCTTTCTCACCTTGAATTCATYTTAGGCTCCTCATTATGAAACATATACAGCAAATTGCTCAGTTATTTCACTTAATACTAGAAACGTGGCTGAAATTCTTCAGCTCACTGTAAAAATATTTCCAAGCCGGTATGTAAGAAACCGTGTAGTTTGTCCTGGCTGGCAGCAGATGGTGCTGATATGTTGTGCCTGGTACTTCTTTGAAAGCTGGCATTCAGGTTATCAATACCACAGTAATGCCTTTTTTTCTCATCCATTATCCCTAAGGTCTTTTACTATAAAAGTGCCATCACCATCATATGTCAGAATTTATTGAGATAAAATGCAAGTTTATAGTTTGAAGGTGAGGTTTGGACATCAACAGCAAGAATCACAACATCATCAGAGAATTAAGCACTGACTAAAACAACACATTTTAGGAACAGTTGGATTCATCACATCCAGGCTGATGGACAAGGACCACTAATATTTTTAGGACCCAAGAATTTCTGGCTGTGAGAGTGCTCCTTGCCAAATGATTGCTGACAAAACATGATGGTAGCTTACACCAGGTTCTGGCAAGTMGGGAGATCTCAAGAGCTGGTCATAAGAACATTGCCTTAAAAGCAATAGATGACAGATTGTCTCYRTATCAGAGAAAGAGARAGGTGAACAAAACTGGTCTTTAGGYAAGTTTTTAGGAAACTTTTGCTCAAATGAAGGCCTACTTCGAGAAACTTTGCTAGCTAAGGAGCACAGGGACTTAGACATCAARGACATACTGGATATTTATCCAGAAATTATGTMATCACTGCCTCTGGCACCCAGGATAAACCAAGAAAGGTGTAACAAACTGTGTTAAGAAAAGGATTACAGTTTAACAGTCTGAGGGGTCTGAATAAGATTTACACAGGTTTGAGATTTGAAACAGGTGGGCAAAATTTGTTGAACATACAGAGGCAAAAATTTTGCAGTTGCAATCAAAAGAGGTTTCTGGGAACCAAGGCCTCCAACTTACTGCCAGAGGGAAAATTATGYCTCAGCTTTGTTATATGCTTACTGAGCAGAGATCCTGAGATATGGAAACATCTTAATTTTTCTTCCTGTATTTCTTCATTGTTCTCTAGATTTTCARCCAGTATAYCAGAGAGATCCCAATCTTGTTGCCTGCACAGTGCTTAAGTGCTTCTGAGTGGGTTAGAGGAACAGTTCTTGCTGCAGTACAGACAGAACACTGGACCTTTCTAAGTGGCTGACWGTTGTAGTAGATGGTGGTTCTCATTTATTAGAGGGGGTTTTGACCCTCAAATATTTCTACCGGCAACAGAAAGCAAAGCAAGGAGAAGGAAGGAATCAGGAAAGAAATAGAGACTCAATTCATGTGGCTTTTCTCATCACATCATTTCACACTGCAGTGAGCAGCTGTTGTTTACAGCTCCAGGATGAAATATTGTTGACCAGGTAACTGGAATATTCTGGCAATGAAGTCAAAGCTTCTCTTTAGTTGTACAATGAACTTAAAGTTTCATTTCAGCTTTGCAAAGGAGAGGTAATTAAGAGGACAAGAGGAGGAAATAGTTCCTGTTTCTTTGCTGGGGCTTACATTAAAATCAACAATTAACATCTCAGTCCAGTACTCTGCTCATTAGAAATCTCACATTACATTTATCTTTGCCAGCACAGTAAAATGGTTGTGAGCATGAGGGGCTTGAACTCTAGAAATAACTATCCAGTATTACTCTTCAGACACCCCAACACTCAAACATTAAGGAAAGTTACATCTSCTATGCAAACAATGAGAAAACAAAGAAAAAAGCATGTAGCTGTTACTTGTGTGCTGCATTGTGTCACAACAAGAATGTATTAATGTGCATAGACTGGCATATAAATKATTGAATACTGTCTATATACAAATTTTTCTGACTTTTAACCATTTGTGCCACACTTCCACCTGTATCTAAACCTCCTTTATTTCCAACACTAAATTTAGCAATAACAACAAGCCTGGTTGGCAAGYATATGAGAGTAGATCAAGGCTCTATTTATCTCAGGGAGGAATTTGTGTCACCTGTTACTTTCTGGTTTTATTAGYTTAAAAAGARAGAGRTGGRAACAAAAAAAAAAAGTCAAGGAAACAAGGGCACCRAGGGATAAGTGCATTTTGAGAAACYATATTAATTTTCATGAGACACACAGTTGACTCCCAGGATTTTCAGTTTTAATGTGACCTTCAGCTTTCATRAAACAATAGTCTRTTTCTTCATCAGCACACTACAGTAGTTTCCTGGTTTTGCTTTTCCATGGACAGATCAAAAGCCATCCTGCTAAGTCATCCATCCCAGGCCTTTCCGCAGAGTTTTGCTCCTCAACACGTTCTCCCTTTCTCTGTGCACACTACAAATCCCTATCAGCACACTACTGCTACAGTGTARGTCTTCCAACATGCTGGGATCTTGTGCTGGCATTAGAGAGAGCATGAAATGTAAAACTACATTTTGCTGAGCTTTGGATAAACTCCAACTGAACAAAAGAACCCCTGGGTTCATTGCCAGCTGCCAACTGTGTGCCTAAATAATATTTCATCCTGGAATGCTGAGAGTCTGGATTAATAAACTGCCAAAATAGCACTCTGACATGGTTGTTTACAAAGCTTCCCCAGAAGCCTCTATTGTTAGCACARTACTTATTTCTACATTCTTAGTACCGAACTGCTGTATGTTATTGTGCGATTAAATATTGCAAAAATTAATTACTGCTCTGAATAATTAAGAATTGCAACTGTATCCAAGGGTTCAGGCACCTGCTGTAGGTGATTYCTCTCATGTTGTCTTGGACACAGGGCAAGGTTTCTAACATTCTATCCTGAATAAGGGTAATTAACTATMCAGCTGAAAAAGCACTGTCCTCTCTCCATGCAAGCATCTTTCACTCAAGTAATTGCTGATAGGTTCAGCTTCAATACCTGTGAGTTCCTGAAATTCTGTTGCATCTCCATATGATTTGCCATGGAAATAAGCCCCTGGTTTCAATTCCAAAGACTAATATTTAGGGAATTGTGTCCAACTGTATTTTCAATATAGTTGAATGCTTGATCGAAGTTTTCAGTTAAAATGGTTTGGGTTTGTTTTTCTGTTTCACTCTTTCTAAACTGATCCATTTACAATCATCAGATCAAAATAGATCTTCACAATCTACAATCTCATCTCCCTAGTGAGGTAAGGACTTCAGCAAGTTTTTAGACACAGTTTAAAGTGATGCTAATTTAGATGACACAGCACTTACAAACTTAATGTTGAAGATAACCAATTCGTACATCTCTGTCAGAGATGTTAATCTATTTCAACTCTTTAACTTTTTTGAGCCTCTAAAACCCTTCCTTGATATTCAGGGTATAGGTATAGATCAAAGCATCTCTGTCAATCCACAGTTTGTAAATTCCTTCCTCTCACAAGAGATACAAGTCCATTCCAGCTCTTCTCAGAGACACTTTGAGTCTCTAGTCCTGCAAAGACCTTGGAACTTCTGGATTCCTGAAGCCACTCAAAGGCCCACTGAGACAAAGGAGACTCTGAATCTCAGCTGGAGATACAAATTCAATCGCAAAATTAAAAAGAGTGGAGCACACTATGAACATACACAGAAACGGAATTATACTAGAGACAAACAGACCAAACAAAAATAAAATTGTATARTATTTTATAAATAAATATMTCTTATCTGTTTTATTAATAACACSTTTCACACAAAAAGGCCARTGTGAGAGATTCAGCTATTGATTTTACCCTYATCYTTTCCTTTCTTCTTTGTTTTGGTGRCATGCACTTGCTCTGCACTGCACACCCCAGGATAAGTATGTGTTGCCCATTGCTCTGATCATCTGAAGACATATTTGATATCTCTAATTAGACTTCTGAAGAATACTGTATAGATGTGCTGGGTACCTACCTCTTATCACCTATGCAATCATCCCTAGGGCACCAACCAATTGCAAAGAAAATAATACAGAGGAATTTCCTAAGAGAAAAAAAAGACTTTATTTTGGGCTATTAGAAAGCTGAGTAGTGGTGTGTCACAGGTTCAGCAGTGAATTTGTACCACTCTTTACCTTTCCTCTTGAAAAATGGTGCAAAATGTTTCAAGGCCACAACTTGTTGGAGGTCAAACTGAAATATGTTAGGAAACCTCCTTCACMTATTTCTACCTGACATCCACCTGAGTTAGGGAATTACAAAGATACAACAGAGAGAGAAAGCTCATTAGAGTATAACAGTAGACATGTTTATTCTGCTTTCAAGAGAAAACTCCTTGCAGCCAGTAAGTAAACTGCAAAGTGAACTTCTTAGGCATTCAACATCAGCTGAAGGCTGGTTTTGCCATAARTCAAAGTAAGGTCAAGGAACCTGCCTGGAAGTTCAGTCTTAGGAGTAAATGGCAGGATCAACATAGTCAGATTTCAATGACATGTTCAGTAAAATACCAGCTATGTCCCCACCAATCAGCAAGAAGGAAACACAGGATTTCCTAGGTGCTGTAGGGTTTGCAGAATGCATATTCCAGATCACAGTCAGATCATAAACCCTCTCCATCATGTGACATTAAAGAAGAATGATTTCAGGTGGGGTCCTGAACTTTTGAATAAATTAAACAGAGGAGTGTTCATGGAGCAGTCCCTGGGCCAGTGAGGACAGGACAAAAAAATGTGCTCTACACTGCAGCCAGGCAAAATGGTCCTTCCTGGAGTCCTGGAGAAAGATATCCAGGAGACTCAAGGATCAGCCCTGGCATTCTAGAGTTAGGGATACAAAGCAGCTGAGGCTTTCTTCACCCCAGCTGAAATAGAAATCCTTGCAGCTTACGATGATGTTTGAGCTGCCTTGGAAGTGATTGGCAATGAAGCACAGCTTCTTCTGGCATCCTGACTGCCAGTGCTGGGACTGGATGTTCAAAGGGAAACATGATGTGTACCTCAAGGAGGTTTGGTTTCTGCATGAGAACGGTCTGTAATACTGAATTGTATAATACTGGTTGCTGAATTACACTGTCACTGTATGCCAGAGCTACCCTGGGCAACARGGATGGACTGCTCCAGATGCACTAATTGTGAGCTGATGCAGCTCACAACCAGCTTACAGCACACAAGCCCTCCTGCTCTGGAAGATGTCTAGGGAGGATAGAACCCACAGTCATGGACTACATGAACTCTACAGACATCTGTAAGGGACAGCCATTGACTACAGAAATAATACCTCTACAAGTACATTTTTATATCTGTACCTATATAGATAGACTTATGCATGTATACACGTGTGTATATGTCGGAGCCATGTGGGTCTCCTGGCAGAGCCATRTAAGTGTGCCTCAGTTTTTATCTGCCAGGTGGGGAGAAGTAAGGGATTCTCACATCCAAGGAGGAAAGGGCCGTGGGTACCATACTGGTCACTGTCTCAGAATGTTGCATGACACAGGGTCTGCTCAGTTAGACTCCATGAGCATTTTTTGCAAAATCACCCTCATTTATACATTGTTGTTAGTATGTGTCATTGCTGTTATGTTTCATTTTCTTCTTGTTTCCAGTAAACGGTTTCCTCAACCTATAATTCTGCCTTTTCTCTCTCTCTCTCTCTCTCTCTCTCTCTCTCTCTCTCTCTTTCTCTCACTGGTGTGTGGCTGAGGGACTAAAGGACAGGGAGCAGTTGCATGAAGTTTAACTTTCAGCTGGGTTTAAATCATAACCCTCACTGGCAATTGCAGCAACAACTACTGGGTGAAAAACAGAATAGATTCAAAGTCCAAGTTGTAGTTGTAGCTGCATTATCTGCATAAGAAATCTGGAGATTTTACCAAAAATTAATATTTCCATRTGCTTTACCACCCTATGAAAAACGTTGAAGAGTCTTACTGATTTATTTTTCATAACATTTTATTTAAATTTATTTAAAATAAATATTGAACATTTATAGTCACTTGCTATCAGAGTTTGAACAGTTGCTAAGTGCAAGCCAGACTTTAGTACTGTTTTTGCTGCAGCTATGAAATAATTGTTTGAAAGCAACTACTGCCTCTTTTGACCTCATTAGCCCTAGTTGTTTTTTTAAGGCTATGCAACGCAAAATGCAAATAATGGCTGTTGACCAGAAGTAAGTCAATGTTCAGAAAGATGAAGAGTGCTGCTGCTGTCATATAAAAAGTGCTGGAAAATGCTTGCCTTTTCCTTGAAGGATATTTTTATTAAGAAAAAAATGTTAGAGTCTGGTCTCTAGATGATCACCACACRCCTGAGCCACCTCAATGCCTGTCTGCCACCACACAGGATCTGTGGAAAACCATCAGGAGCATCAGTTGCATCTTTGTGCTGGAATGTGAATGGGAGTCGCATGAACCTTTGTGCTTCAAAAACGGTGACCAGTGTAATTAAATGACACCAAATGTTTGCCTGTGTTTATGTACAACTTGATAATGAACATCAAAGGGAGAACATTTCTGTTACTGGCATGTGGAGAGATGCTCAGACTTCTGAATGGGCAATATTTTCTCCTTATGATCCATTGAATGACCCTGACAAGCCCTGCATGAAAATGCCATGCTGACACTCAGTCTTGGATATTGTCTTTTGATCAAGGGGTGAGCAAAATTACTGATAAAAAAAAGTTTTCATAAATTACAGCTATAACAAAAACCCTATGCCATTTCTAAATTACTCAATCCAYGTCCCTTCTCCCCTTTCCATCCATTACTGATTTAATATGCACCTACTTACTAGGAATTAGTTGTCTTTCTAGTATGTAGTCCCTTGGGGTCTGGTGTTTTCTTTCAATAAACACCTAAGGACTTTACCAAGGAAAACCCATGTTCCTAGACAAAGTATATATTAAATTGCTGTGCTTGTCTTCAACACATGATCATTAAGCCAAATTAAAAGGTTTTTTTTTTCCTTTCACCTCTAAATGTTCCACTTGTCTGCAGTTCTGTACTGTCACACTTCCACAGTCATGCATCCCATGGGTTGGCACCAGCAGGCAAGGGAAAGGTGGAGAAAGCTTACTTAATATGAGCATGAAAAAAGCTCATGAAATGTTATTGCATCCACTTTATTTTTGCTGGGGTCTTGGCTAACTCCATTCACCCATTGCACGGACAACGCACCACCAGAGAGTGAAAATCACAGCGAGCATAAACCACAAATCAGCATGTTYTTTAGTTCACCACACCTGCACATCCAGGGTCTCTGCACAGATCCTCTCCCAGACTATAAGCATAAAATATAAAAGCACAAAATAAAGCAAAAATTGGATGTGAGGCTTCCTAGAAGCAGACTTCCAGCTTCTYCATGGTCAGCTTCTGATGAAACAACCATGAAACATGGGTATCAAAGGACTAGGTTTTGTTCCCTGTGATTCCATCAACTCCTGCCTGCCAGGAGTCTTTCTAATTTACTGTTGTTGAAAACAGTAATTGGGCTGTTTTAATACGTGCAAGAACTTTGCCCATTTTTTATGCAGCTCCTGTATGGAGGTGGATAGATAAGTATCAATTCAAAACACACCTTTATAGATTAAAAAAGATGTATATAGTGTACTGCTAGAAACGTGTTTATAGCCTAACACCATGACCATGTTGCATACCAAACACTTTTTATCAGTATCTGTGTGTGTCTGATGATGCTCCTGGGAGCCTCAMTGAGAAACATCTTGTTCTCATTAGCCAATTTTCAGCCTTTCCAATTAATACATCTTCAAATTAAATAGATTTAAAAATACATATATGATCATTTTCTACTATGTTTAGATTACATCTCAAAAATAATCAAGGATCCTTTTACCAYAGAAAACTAAGAGTAAAAATAATCAGTGGAAATGCCATAGCAGGTTCAATGAAAAAGTGGGTAAAATCATATTTGYATTCCTGAAAAGTCTTGAAGTAGCAGCAAGATCAACAGCAGTCACAATCCAATAGGATGGTTATTTCTTTGTTGCATCCTACACACTGAAGAGTGTCACTTCATTTCTGAGGAGTTAATACTCTTATGAGCATTACATAATTGTACACACTGTACATTTTGGGCTCAATTTCATCGAACACTCAGAGAGGAACTGCATATATAGATATATACAATGTATATATACACACTATATATACAGTAGATAGATAGATAGATAGATAGATAGATAGATAGATAGATAGATAGATAGATAGATAGATAGACAGACAGATAGGTGTGATATCTTTTGTTATCAATGCTGAATTCAGTGCAGACAGGTTTGTCTCATCTGTCTGCTGTTGAACCAGAGCTTTCATACGGGATTTTTGCCAAAGTGGCAAAGGTCTTCTGCAGAAATGTAAATGTCTCTGAAGTCATCCCAGGGTTGAGTCCATAGCATCCCAGAAGGGGCTTCARCACCATTCCTGCTAGAAAAATGTCTGAGCTGCAGGCATAAAGGACCTCAGATACTCAAGGACCACTTTTGCAGGCTCCCAGTAGCCACACAAGCACAAGTTGTGCTGGCAGCAACAACCATTCTCCTGAATACATCTCTGCTTGCCAAAAGCCCAACAGTATGTGCAGGGTTTCAACTCCCCTAGGAAATCCACTGAGGTGATGATGTGCTGTCAGCTTAACCATCATACAAGCCTGTCACAGTTAGACTGCTGTTAATGTGCATGGACCCATGCAACGATACGGGACAAGCTGAATGCTGAGAAAACAACTTCACAGGAAGAAAATCCCTACCCTGGATGGAGCAGTGTGTCACCTGCGTGTCACAGAAATATAAAAATATCAGGTACTGTTTCATGAGCGTTATGAGTGGCTCAGCTTTCAAACTAGTGGGTGAAATTAAATGTATTCATTCAGAACATTACATACTCTACATTCCTCTTTACATAAGTTAGTACCACTGGATGTTAAAAGCAGCATGTTTTATTCTAAAACTTTCTGTCTCTATTCTATCAGACATGCTTTCTGCTGTCTCCTCTAATGAAAGTAAATATGCATACCTGATGCAAAATGAAGTCTACATTAAATCTGTACAAACAAAACGGCAATTTAAAGCACTATTTAATCATCATAACAAGTACAAATATACATATACAGTTTCATGAACATGAACGAAACAAGTGCACTTTGTAAACATTGTGAGTGCAGAATTCCGCGATCCGAACATCTGCCTCGCGTTTAATCACCTGGGATGATCAGGTGAGTCTGCTTTCATACTGGCCAACTCCAGCCACTGTCCTGTCAGCTACGCTTGTCTGCTCGGCTGACTGAAAGCCTCTGGATAAAACCGGCAGATCTTCGTTTAATTTCTACTTTCATTACACTCATTAGGAAGCTAATGGCAAGCTGCCGGCCCCGGCGCTACGCGTACGAAGCCTGGTGCGGCTGTACCCAAGCCGCAGGACCCTCGCTGAGGCACGGCGGCCTCTGGCGCGCTCGTCCCCTCGGTTCTCCGGCAGTGGCGGGGAAAGCGCGAATACCCCTTTTCCAAGACAAACTGGGGAGCGTGCCGTGGGGTGGGGTGCGCGGCCCGCCCCACGCTGCAGGGGCCCCGGAGCCGCGGGGCTCTCAGCGCGGCACCCATCGGAAGCGGTGCCCGCCGGCGGCGGTGCGGAGGGTGAAGGCGTTTCCCTGCGGGAAGGCCAGGGTGCGGATGGAGCCCGCCTGCCCCAGCGCTGCGCGCAGGCTGCCGCCCCCCTCCAGCTCCCCGCCGGCCGGGCGCGGGGCGGCGAGGCCGGTGCGCAGCCCGCGGAAGGCGCCGTGCAGGCGCGGGTCGGGCCGCGGGCGCTTGGCTGTGGGGCTGTGTCCCGGGCTGCGTCCCGGGCTGCCCCCCAGGCTTCGCAGGGCGGCGCGGCACTTCTCCGACACGGCCCGCAGCATGGCGTCCACGCCCTCCGCATCCTCCGTGACGGTCCCGGCCGGGGCAGCGGCGGCGGGAGAAGGAGGTAAAGGATGAAGAGAAGGAGGAGGAGGAGAAGGGCCTGTCCCGTCGGCGCTTTGCGGAAGCATCAGCGTCTGCCGGCGAGAGGGAGCGCGAGTTCCGCGATGTGCACCGCACAGCCCCGTCTTGTTCCGCACCACACCGTGCCCCACTGCTCCATCCCACACCTCCCCGCCCTGGACCGAACCGTAGCACGCTGACCCCCCGCTGCCCTGCTCCACCCCGCACTGCTTTACCCCACCGCCTGCCAATCCACGTTGTCCTGCCCCACCTCGWCCACCCCACACCRCCCTGTCCTGCACCRCACAACTCCCACACTGCACAGTCCCATTCCACATSTCCCTCAGKCCCTGTCTCACCCCGTGCTGCCTCACCCTGMACCCTATTCCCCCTTGCACCCTTCACTGTTCCCCCAGGGACTCGCTAGGCCGCGGGGCAGCCAAGCCAGACGGCGAGCAGCACTCACGTCAAGGACAGCGGCCAGCTGCCTGGCCTGACTTGCCAGCTCCTTCAGCTGCACGTTGCTCTCCCGCAGTGTCACCAGCTCTTCCTGCCTCTGTGTGAGGGTCTCCTGCAGCTGYGAAGGACAAATGAGGAAAGGGGTGGTTAAGACAGCCCCACTGTGCAGAGGCCTGGAGTTGCTTACACTAGGGCCCTGCGGTTGCCTCAGCAGGTTGCAACTGAACAGACCCAGCACAGCCCGGGGAGGGCTTTGGGGTCCCTACCTGGCTGTTTGCTTCCAGGGCATCTCCCAATGCTTTCTGGTGCTGGTCTGCCAGGTCCTTCCAGCACAGTTCAGGGGAAGACAGGTCCTGTGGGGGCACCAGCACACTAGTCTGCAGCTGTGGGGTGCAGGGGCCAAAAGTCCCCTCCTCACCAAGTGAGAAATCATAGTCAGTACAATCCAGTGGTGGTGGCATTAAGGTCGATACATCTGGAAGGAATAGRCACAAGTGTTAAGTGGAAGTATTCATGTCTGTTCCTCTCAACCCCAGCATACCATTCTGGTTCTAAACATCTCTCTGGTAGGTCCTGAAATGCTTYTACTCTACTGTGACAGCTGTGCACCCTAAACCTGTTTGGATTTAGCTTGTCTCCTGTGGGAGAAAGTTCCGTGACAGCTCAGGTCTCTAAGGGGGTGAGCAGGAATGCACTGCCTCACAGACTGTCCCACGGTGGGACAAACATGCAATGAGTGGGCATCCAAAATTCCAAAAGCAAAGTAAAGCAAAAAAAAGGTGAAACTGAATGCAGCATGACTGCAAATGTGCATGTGCAGGTATGTTTGGTACAGGTAAGGAAAAATATCTACTTGCCAGATATAAAATCACCGACATTATCTCTGAATTCCTGGAAATCAAACGCCGGCCCATCCTGGAAGCAGGGACCCTGGCAGGCATGAAGGAAATGATCCAGTGAGCAGGGCCCAGRGCTCAGACCTGCCCACACCACTGCCCATACTTGTTTCAACAGTGTCTGCTGCCTGTGCTCAGCACCTTATCCCAGTTCCAGCACCCCCAGCCACCAACCCCTTGCCACTTGCCACTACACAATCCCATCTGACACATGGGACAAGATGCTGTCCTCTGCTGTGCCCATTTCACAGGTGCAAAACCTGAGGCTAGGGGAATTGCCAGCCCCCATCTGCTTGAGAGAGCTACCCCTCCAGKTGCCCAGGGCAGCCCAGGCTGTTCTGAACAGTAGGTTTACCTGCTGCAGGGTCACAGGGCCAGCGGGGGTGGTGGGAAGGATGGTGGCAGAGGCTGCCAAATCCTGCCAGTTGATGGTGCTGAGCACTGGGGACAGTCAGAGACAGAGGTGAGTAGCGCAGGCAGGGGTGGACACAGCCAGAGGTGGACGGCAAAATGAGGAAGGAGCACGGCTCGGGGGGCATCTTCGAAGTGCATGGCCAGGGAAGGCAGGGCTAGGAAACGGGGTGCGAAGGCACCAGGGAGGGATACAGTGGGGGTCACGGAGAGAGGTCATGGCCGGGGGAGCACGGTGGAGGGTAAGGTGCGGGTGTCACGGCCGAGGGTGAGCAGCACGGTGGGGGACACCAGAGGGGCGCAGAAGGAGGAACGGGGAAGGGTACATGCCTGGGGGTTAAGGCTGTCCGCCGCAGGCTGACTCACCGAGGGCGGGCGCGGCAGGGGCCGGCGAGACGCCGCTGCGGCGCGGACGGGGCGGGGGAGCTCGGGGGCTGAGGGCGGCCGGGGGCGTCCACGCCGTGGCCCCGCCGGGCCGGGCCGGCTTCTTGACTAGGCGGGCGGGCGGGCCTTGGACCGTGTTGGGGCAGATGCTGCCGAAGGCTCGGCGGCGGCCGCCCTGCTCCATGCTGGCGCCGCGGCCCCGGCCTCGGCCTCGGCTCCAGCTCCGGTGCCGCTGCGCGCCCTCCGCCCCGCGTCCCGCTCGGCGCCGCCCCGCGAGCAGGGGCGCGGAGGGCCGCGGCCATGGCGGGGGCTGCTCTCCCGCCTTCACTCCTCCGGGCAGCCGAAACCTGCCGCCGCCGCCGCCCCGGGCCGCGCCGCCGCTCCCGCGCCCGCGGAACTCMTCCCCGCGCCCGCGGAGCCTGGGCGGGCCCAGGGGGCTGCAGCGGAGGGAACTCGAGGAGCACGGCCGTCCGTCCCCCCAGTGCCGCCCTCACCCCCGCGGGTCTCTGCCGGGCACTGCGGGCGTCAGCTTGGGGGCTGGGCTGGTTTTTATAATGATGTTTGTTAAATGTCTTGTTTAAACAGGGATAGGGGCCGTCTGCGTTGAAAGCCACGGGACGGGAGACGGGGGACGGGGGACGGAAGACGGGGCACGGGGATGTGTTGTGTAGAAAAAGAAAACCCGCCCATGGTATCTTGAATGTACCCATTCGCGCACCGGGCGAGGGTACTCTCGCAGCGGCGGAGGGTCCCACCCGCTGCTACGGCAACTCCAGCTGAAATCACCGACGGGGTTGGCGGAGGATGAGCTGCCCCTTATTTCCCCGTGGTGGTCTTGTAGGCATRTTCTGTAACAGCGGCATGGACAAGGTTTGCTCGTTCTGCCTCAACACCTGRCGGCAGGCGGRATTTGGAGCGCCGCCCGGCGTCCGGGTCCCCCCAGMGCTGAAAGGTGAACACTCCYTAGGGAAGCTCTAGGTGTCTGTGAGGTCTTTTAACACCACTTTTGTGCACAGATACAAATGGAAAAAATGAAATGTTTTTCGGCACTGTGACTGTTTTCTGCCCTTGAATGTGCCAACCTGCTCGGGACGGTGCATCTGGATTACAGACCTGCTAGAAAACTAAACCAACCAACCAACACAGCTATTACTGTTATTCCACACTTTTCCTACACTTATGTCAGCACATCTATCTTTTTTTCCCTCGAGCCATGACCAGACGACGGGTGCAGTTTGAAACGGGTGATGCCCGATGGCTAGGAAAAAATCTTCATAGACTAGTGTCTATATAGCTCTATATAGATTGAGAATGGGAGATGAGAGGGATTTCTCCATCTAACTCACCCACCCTTGTCAAGTGCTGTGGTTTTTATACAGTAAGTATTGCTTAATAGTGCTACATCATTATCATATATCTACTGGAAMTKATTTACGTAATGCTATCTCATGGTTATAAATTATTCTTCTGTACTGTGCTTGTGCTTCTCCAATATAGGTGGTCTTGGGGGTCTTCTTCAATGAAGGTCTTCCTCACATCTGAACTTTTCRAYTTTGTCTCCAGAGCAAGCACAGTTTATGGTGTTCCTTGGTCYTTCTGGATCTAACTGTTCTAAATTATTCCTTTTTGTGGCTAATTTCTTTACATTTGCAAATTACTCATTAGTACATCCTGCTGCTTCCCAATATAGCTATACTTGCCTATTTTTGAAACTATTCACCAGGCAAATTTCCATTTATTTAAGCATTAAACTACTACTTAATKATATACTAGCTATTACATTGTATACAGAGTTATAATTCAGGTTATATTGGTATCTTATAACTCAAGACGTATAAGCATCTTATAACTTTAACCCAAGTTATATAGGCATCACAGGGAATGACACTATTTGGCATCTTTACTTTGTGGGGGATTGAGCTAACTGGCAGGGTGAATTCGTTATGCTGCATCCGCATACCACCAGCAAGTAAACAAATACAGGTAACAAGCAGAAAAGAGTTTACTCAGCATTCAGTTGGTCCTTACACCGTTATCTTTATGGACCACCCTCCAATTAAATAACACAGTACATGAGATTCAGTACATTATTTACATGTTTGACTTTAAAAAAATAGCAAAGGGACAGTGCAGATGACAKGACACATAAAATCATTTGCAAAACGCCATCTAATTTTTAAACTCCATTGACACTAAGGCTTATTCGATCAGACTGCACCGACTCTGCGGAGCACAAACGCCGAGCCAGAGCCGTCGCCACCACCACCCGCTGTCAGCGGTCATCCCCAAGCCAAGGGCACTTCTGGGCCACCTCCGAGGGCAGGAGGAGAGACAGGGACCGCCCATTCAGAGACACCAGGAGCTGAAGCTGGTCCATGCAGTCCCKCAGGAGCTCCTCTGGGTAGCCGCTGACCCGCAGGTCCAGGGGGCTGCGATGGCACAGGAGCCGGTCCGCCAGCCCCAGGCTGCTGGCGGCCAGCAGGGAGGGCGCGTATTTGGTGAAGGCATAGTCAGCCAGGCTGAGCTCCRCGACGCCCGCCGCCAGGCGCCGGGCGTCCGCCGCCTCCCCCGCGTCGGCCCCCCGAGCCTCCAGGCGCACCTGGCTGAAATGCTCCAGGAAGAAGCTGACGGTGGGCGCCGCCAGGTCGAAGTGCAGGCGATGCAGGACGATGCACTCCAGGTTGCGGAGCTGCTGGCGGGTGAAGGCGTCACAGCAGAGGGCGAGGAGCTCTTTCACGCTAGGAGGGTGCACCTCCACCTGCGAGTGGGGACAGGAGTGAGGACGCTGCCGCCGGGAAGCAGTGCAGGGGGGCTGGCGCGGAGCCCGGCCCGTCTGTGGCCCCCTCAGGCTGGCCTCGGCGGGTGCAGAGACCTTGGCGGCGGGGCAGCCGGGCCCCCGGGCAGCCCTACCTGTTTGCAGGCGATGAGCAGTGCTGTTACCCCCAGGAGCTGGAAGCAGTCGGCGGCCACAGGGGTGGTGGCGAGAAAGCGGTCGAGGATGTTGACGGCCAGGCAGAGCGCCTCCAAAGAGAGCCCGAAATGCCGGTGCACGGGGATTAGCCAGCTGACCAGCTTGCAGCGCGCCTCCGCCGTCACCTACGGGCACCGGCAGCGGGGATCAGGCGGGGCCGAYCCCGCACTTCCCCGCCCGCTCCCCGTCGCCGGCCCCGCTGTCTCTACCTGCGGCTGCCGGGCGAGCGGCTCCCGCGGCTGGAAGCGGCTCTCCAGCCCCTTGCGGGAGCGGTACCAGCTCTCCCCGTAGTCRCGGAAAGCCTGCAGCTCCTGCGCGCTCTCCCCCGCCGCCGCCGCCGTGGTCCCGAGGCGCCGCCGCCGTGCCG
>CADDXX010000090.1:1333454-1346580 GCA_902810485.1 Alauda arvensis | reverse complement strand
CGGAGTGCCGCCGCGCCGCCCGCTCGCCGCCGTCACCATGGGGCGGGCGGCCGTGCCAGCTCCGCTCCGCTCGCGGCGCTGGCTATTTGAGCGGCATGGTGGCCGCCAAAGCTGCCACCGCCCGCCTCCCGGGCACCCCACCCCGCCCGTCCAGGGGAGGTCGTCTRGGCACTCRGGGGACCACCGTCTCCAAAAC
The DNA here is from genome assembly GCA_902810485.1 of Alauda arvensis. Classification (NCBI taxonomy): domain Eukaryota; kingdom Metazoa; phylum Chordata; class Aves; order Passeriformes; family Alaudidae; genus Alauda; species Alauda arvensis. The sequence goes on along the minus strand of CADDXX010000090.1, from coordinate 1,346,384 downwards.
AAARTCCGAGCCACCTAAACGTCTATGTCTGCCGCTTGCCTTCGKGCCAGAAGGCTGTGATGGAGTCGCMACACCTTGGGCCTGAGACCTCACCACCACGGCCTCCTCACTCTCGCAGGGCAGGGAGAGAGCAGTACTGCAAACCCACGAATGCGGCCAGCTGAAGCTGCTGCATTTCTCCAGCTCCCAGCAGTACAGCTCGCAACCTCGTAAGCTTTAACAGCTGTCGATCACTCCCCGCAAGTCACACTTGCGGTGCAAGTCACACTTGCGGTGCAAGTCACCAGAAACAGCACAAATACATCCGGAGAGATAACCAGGAATGGTTCTCTCATGGGACAATCTGGATCTCAGTTACACTTCCATCTATGGACTATTTCTATAATGGAGCACTATTTCAAACAGCTGAATGCAGGAAAATCAAGAGTCCTGCACTCCAACTACATATATTTATAGTGTGCTACAGATGTGGAAATACCTGGAGAAAGTAAACCTTTCCTGGATTAAGCACTGGGAAAGATGCCAGTGGGAAACAAGAGCTTTAAAGCCCACAATACAGAAGCAAAACGTGAGGAGGTAGAGGGAACTCTACAACRTAAATGGCAGGAGCAGGATCTCCTCTCCAAGCTGAGGACAGAGACCAGGAGAACATGCTGTCTTTAAAAAAAAAATTAGTAAAAACACAGTTGCAGACCACAGTTGATATTAYGGTGACAAAGATCAAGGGATTTGGAAGGGTCTTGTGTCTGACAAATGCTCTGAAAAAAGTAACACAAAGGTGTTAACMGAACTCTTTATTAAATAAATAGAGCAAAAGAGAAAGTTCATCCACCCAAAAGAGTATAGGCACAAAAGCTGCTCATGTATACCGCAGAAGCGGAAAGCCAGTGTAAGCATCTGTTGTTTGGGTTTTTTTTAAGATAACTGTGCTTATCTGTACACCACAGTGTGACYTCCTGAATCTGTTTTCCAGAAAACTGTTGCTCACGCAGATCGTGCAATTTCCCAGTTATTACAATATATCCCCTTAATTTATTTCAGTTATTTATTTAAAAGATTACAAAGCACAGCATGCTAGAGAAACACAAAGAGTAACTCTGAATTTCAACATTACCACAAAAAAATGGAAAAAAAACTTCTTATTCATCACAGTTGAGTAAGGGAGAAGAACTCAAACACAACTGACACTTTCCCTAGCACCTAACCATTWAAGACCAATAACTCATTTGCAAAATTCAAACCCAAAAGACTGAGGAACTTGCTAGTTACTGAATTACTGAGATGTTTTTCTAATTTGTGTTTCCAAAGGATACAAATAAAATATCTCAACCAAAACAAAATCTAGGAAATTTGTCTAGGGTACAGATTTAGTTTATTTCTTCAATGAATACAATTTAGAGGTTTTGATTTCAGTGTGGGAACACTGAAGGCAAAGTTGAGGTCTTAACATTGGAGATCAAAATTTTGTGTTCAAACGCTTCCTTGCCTAAAGGGTGTTGTAAAATATCCCCAAAGGTYACCCYCTGTCTCCTATGAAATCAGGATTAYCACTAGATCATGYATTATGTATAACAGATGTGATCCCTGTTCCTTCAGCACTGTTAGCAAACAGCTTTCCTCTTCCTGAACTGAGTGCAAGCTAAGGTGMACAAACTGGACAGCAATACCAGTTCCACTGTGATAATCTAACTGGATAGGCTCCATGTATCTTGTATTTTTAGTTTCCTCACTGCCCTTTCTGTAYGTGWTTACCCTCTACTGTATAAAACCTTTATTTTTCAGATTAAACAAAAGTTGTCAYCTACACTGTGCTTCTGTCTGTAAAGACATTTCCTATTTGRYTGCAACTGTTTAAYGACAAATCCYCCCCACCAATATATTCCTTATTCTTGAAAGCTGAGTTGGCAACCTAGAATTGCATTTCATAATTAGAARTAGTGTGGATAGGTGGAATGTGAGACCATCTGATTCATTAAGCTACTCAGTTAAGGATTATTCAGTATTAAAGAAACAAGAAACAGGATCACACGGACATCCAGTCACTGTGAGCAAGCAGGGTGGGAGAGAACTGCCACTGGAAGTTTCAACTAGGAGCTTCTCTGGTATTTCCTTGAAGAGGGTCAATGTGATTTTTGTTTAATAAGGGGGAAAAGARACATGATCATCTCTTGAAGGGGGTTGGCAAAACTATGCAAAACTCAACATACAAAAAAGGGACAGTTAAATATACTACAGTTGCAGGAGTTGCAAGGATTAGGGTAAACAGGGAGGAACAACTGTGAGAAGAGGCACCTCTCCGTATGGGAGGAGCTACTGGTCAGTACATGTCTCGCTGACCACTCATTCACAGCAGTCAATACCATCATCTTATTGATGCTTATAGAGCACCTTCTTAATGTAAATCATACAGAAAAAGTAACACTTCTCTGTGTATACTGTAAATTAATACCGTAAATTATTAGTTCCAAAGGGGAAAAAAAATGCACATAGGAAACCCATATGAGAAACATTTGTCTTCTGTTTGCACACATGGAATTCTTCTCAACTGAGATTCAGGACCAAATCTTCAACCATCAATACACACTGATTGGTATAATTAGCACATTATRCTAAAAAGGGGAGTTGTTTGCAGTCATTCCTATTTTGAAAAGAAATTGCTTGCAGTTATCATTCATACAGTCAAGACAAATGGCACCAAATATATTGTAAAGGCTAAACATATTCAATGTTCGTCATTCAATGTTTAAAACTGATAAAGAGAAAGGCTGATCCTATGCAAAATCATGCGGTCTATCCCCATTGTGGCTGGTATCAACCATGCTAAGACTTTAAATACTCCCAATTAATATCCGAGTGCATATTTCCCCTGCAATTACTGAAGCTCTGATTTGTTACTGAGTTCTGATTTCAGTTACCATTTTCGGTTTTTATCAGCTCTTTGATGATGTGTAAGATCTTGTCATCTAGAAAAGAAAAAAACAAAACCACAGTGTGTGAAAAAAAGCAAGCTTGAAAACCGATTCCCAAAATGCCAAAAATCACAAGTCTAGCTCCCAGAAACTTAAAATTGTAATGTTTTAGGCTATGCCAGAATCAAAAGCAAAACAAGTGGTTACCATTTGGCATGCAAAATAACAAACATACATGCAYTGTACAGCATTATAAACTTATTCAATGAAGTGCCAATGACCATTTCAATAWTCCACAAAAGAGATTGGGAAAGTGGTGGGTTAACTACAGATACATCAACATACAGGAGCTCTCTTTCTTCCCCACCTACAATATGCTCCTGAACATCCAGTATCCAAATTTTAAATTGTGTTCCACTATCCTTTACTTTTGGGAACCAACATGMTATTGTTTAACCTAGATTTTGAGACAACTTGCATAACACTTATAAGTCATCCATGCCTAGGATTTTCCCTCGTAACCTCAATTCTATTTTGAGATGCATGCCTCACCATGACTACCACTACCTTGAATGTTGTTATCAGAGACATCTTTAAAAYGGCAGTTGTGCAGGTCTTTGTACATCTGGGGTGAGCCAAACAATTTATGCAGGGTAATAACTTTCTGGACATGTCTAAATGGAACTCTGATGTCACAAATGCTACTGTGCGAGGATGCCTCAGATTTGCTACAACGCCCACTTAAACAGTAATGCCAGCAATAAGTTACCTTCAAGTGACATTTTGGGATTTTCAAGYTTCTTCTTCAAAACAGACTCAATAAGAACTCTCAGCTGTTTGAAAATTACTGCTATCTTAACAGGAGCCTATAAAGAAAATAATTGCATTATCAGACATTTCACACAAAAATACAGATCAAAATAACAGACGTTTATAACAAGGKTCCTGCAAGCACAATGCACATATGTGGTTTTTAATGGTAATGATAATCATGATGGATAGTATACACATGAAATGACTGGGTTTACATTATGCCTTAGCTCTAGGCACCAGTTGCTCATAGCCTGAAGAACAGCAGCTCAGAAGAGTAACTTAAAATCTATTCCCACACAACCAGCATAAGAGCAAGTTATTTTAGTTTACCAATAAGCTGTCCAATTAATTGCCTTTACCCCCATCAAGGTAACTACATTTAGACCTGAAATACAAGAGCTATGCATCTGCTTCTTGGAAGATCAGCCAGATTGCTTCTGACAAAGCAATCACAAGTCTTTCCCAAATCTCACTAGGAATTTAGATACCGAAAACCAACCTATCTCCCAAAAATATTTCCTTTATCCTTTCCTCCCTATTTCAATCTTTATTTCATTTATATGCTGCCTTTGGTACAACAAGTAGCTTCTACAGCAGAAGCACAAAATGCAGTGTATTTTGCTTAGTGTCCCAGTAGAAAAGCAAAAATTCTGGAACTGTAAGATGTGATTAGACCAGCAACTGCACAACTGTAGCCATCTAGGGACCAGAAAAAAGCAAAGTCTATCAAACTCACAAGGGACCTGCGTTTTAAAATTCCCTGTTCATGATAAGCAGTGAATTCAATTAAATGACGGCTTACATAGACCAGCACACTGCAAAAAGTTGTTTTGTTCCTTATAGTTGTCTCTGAGAGTAGCACAAGGCCCAGAGCACAGAGCGAGCACAGCAAATTGTAACCATGTAGCTGCTGGATAGCAAAACCCACTACTTGCCATTTACCAGAATTTACATAGAATCTTTACATGACAATGATATTGTCTGCAAAAATATGTTAGGAAAGTTTTCCAATTTCCAAATAAAACTTATACATGTGGAAGGGAAAAAACCTAATCAAGAAAACCAAACACCCCAAATCCAAGTAAGCAGCTACTTTACAATTTGGATTTTTTTTTTCCCCAAACAATTCCATCTGCACTACAGAACAGTATATWCAGTAGTGTGCTAAAGATAAACAGGTAGTTACAAGATTATAAAATGGTAGGAAAKGGTAATATAAATTCAGTACACTCCTCTGCTTTGAGTACAAGCTCTATAAAAAYAGATTTAGTTTGCACCCATTTTCAGTACCTTTTCTGAAAGAACACTTCCTTCTTGAGAAGAGAGGCAAYTGATTTGTTGCAACCCACATATAACAAGTCTATTCTTCTGAGTGTGATTTATTAAGATACCATTACATGCATATAAAAATTCCCATCATCTTCTTTAATTCTCTCCCCCTTTCTTCCCTCGTTTCCATCTCCCACACACAGTGGTCTGAGTCAAGCTCATATATCAACTCTTTAATATGAAAGCTTATGGAATGACAAAAGGTAGTTTAGTTATAACKCCAAAGCACCTGAAAATGGATCCAACCATCAACTGTCAGGAGACGCTCACGATGCTGGACTTCTATATCCCCACCAAAAAGCAAAATGGGAAAGGGGGATATTAAAGTAGTTTCTCTCAAATACACCTTGGCATACCTCACCTRCATATAAACAAACACAAACAATTAMAAACAGCAACAAAAAATCCCAAACCATATAACATCTRTAACACTAAATTTGATTGCTACTTTTACAAGCAAAAAATACACTTTTTTTTCCTTTTCAAGATGTGACCAAAACAGTTATTGCACACAATCAATAGCTATTTGTCTGCCTTCCACCAGATAAAATAACCCACCTCTAAGTAAGTGACAGGCTCATATGCTGGAAGTTAGCTAAAGTCACAGTTATCTTCTTAAAGCTCAAATGGAGAGATAATGTTAACCTAGAGGTGTTTATAGAAGCAACACTAAAAACAGTAACACTRCTGAAGCAAAAGGCATGCAAAGCTCTTTAATTACATATTCTTCTTGGGAGYAGCTGTTTTATCAGTTAATCCACATATGCACATGCATAAATGCAGTAGACAGACAGACACATTGCATGAACTATGGGGCTCAGCATGTGCTGCTTCTGGCTTTGGAGCATCTCAAATGAAGAGAGAATGCAGTGGGCAGAATGGACATAAAAAGAGTGCACCTTCATACAGAAGTGTAGGATTTGCTTGCCCCACTGTTTATGGAATAACTAGGCTACATTCACTATCTAACTAGGCTACATTCACTATCTTCAACTTACCTTCTCCTGGTAAAGCAACCATCCATATGTCTGCAAGTCTCGATTTACAGAGGAGGGATGAACTTGTGCTTTACCCTGAGCAGTTTCTACTGTGCAAGCCAGCTTCTCTGTAATATCCACAGACTTTGTATAGAGTATTTTTCCTACATTGTCATACAGCCCTGCAGTCAACACAGCTTTAAGAAGAGCTATTTCACTGAGAGACAGGGATTGTGAGGCTCCATTTCCATCCCATCCACATTGTGTTGAAGGTGTTGTGAACCCTGCTGCTCTGACCACCCTTATGAGTTCTTGCTTCACATCCTGAAATTAGGATGGTATTAGTAAAGTTCTGAATTTAAACAGTTACATACTCCACTTCAGCAGCAGGAAATGACATTTCATCTRAATTATTCATGCTCTCCAGAGGAAAAGTCCCTTAGTAGAATAACCGCTCGTATTTACTACAGCCTAGCTATTTCTATGATAGAAACATTATTTATAACATAATCTGATATCCGGAATATAGAATTAGACATATGGAAATATATATGCTGCAAATGCTAAATCTCTGCCTGTAGTTAAAATGAAAAGATAGATTTGCATCAAAGATACAGTTCTGCTTAGAAGTACTCAGTCACCCAAACTTAAAAGGAAAGATCAATAAAACGTCTTCTCACCGAAAGTAAGAGGCCATCCATGTAAATTTGTGGCTCATTTTTCAAATTAACTGTTAATAGACATGTTATTTGATATCAAGAATAATATAAATGCTTTAATTCATGAAGGTTTGATTATCTGATGAAAGTAAGGCCTAGCTTCTCCAGTGGTAGTGACTACAAAGCTGTTTACCAAAGTGTGCATATCAAAATTCAAATACAGACACAGCTACCTCGATTGAGAGTAGGCATTGCATCAGTCCCTAAAATTCCACTTGCTTTTACCTTGTCTAAACAGTAACTGATACATCATCTCTTCAAAAAGGAATGACGTTTTCAGAGGGCAGAGCATAATGATATATTTTACCTCCAGAGTTAACAGTGAAGTCCTATTAAGGAAATTTCTTCTGCAATAAGTCATTTCAGCACGATACCCCCCTTCCTGTCGAGCCCTTTTCCACCTATGAAAAAAATAGCATCTTATTAGAGCAAGAAGAAAGCYATCAAGACTGTAACAACAGAAGACGCACTAAGTTAAAAAAGAATAATGTGTTTTGGTAAGCATTCTCCACTCTAAGTCGTATTAATGAAGATGAATGCTGCTGGTCTAAGGATACTTCAGAGAACATGCCTGTAACATRGATTTAACAGATAATAATAAAAATACAAGGTGGTTTACTCTCAAACCCCATACATTTCTGCCTGTCTTGACAGTCAAAACAAAATTCAGATTTAGTGGTAATATTCTAAATAAGAAAAAAATCTGTATGTCATTTTATACATTTATGCTTTATTAAATACAAAATATTCTGGTCAAAATACTGCAAACAGCAAACAAAATACTTTAAAATAAACTGACATAGTAAACCTCTGTATGTGTGCAAGCATAGTTAAAAGGAGTTGAAGAACAAAACACTACGCAAACTATCCATCTGTGTTACAGCACTTGGCACTCTAGTATCACTCCGAACAGAAAAAACTTGGAAGTGAAAGCAGTTCAAGAGATAGTAAGGATTCTTTACATAACTCCATTACTTGTTATCTGCTTCTAGTTATGAGCACCGGAGAATCATCACTTACCCCAGATAAGCATTGTAGATTGTTATATGGTCTGAAACTGCCATAGCTAGAGATGATTTTGCAAGATCTGCTTCATCTCTTCGACCAATAGGTGTAGTAAATGGGGATTTTTCTGTCATAACAGCAGCCAAAGTTGCCTGCAATTATGAAGTACAGATCACTTACAATTGATTTTTTTACAGGTTTATAGAACAAATAACCTTACATTTTCTTTTATAATTATCTTCTAATAACAGGCTTGGGTTGCAAGGGACCTTAAAGATTATCTAATTTCAAGACCCTGCTACAGGCAGGGACACCTTCCACTAAACCAGGTTGCTCAAAGCCCCACCCAACCTGGCCTTGAACACTTCCAGCAAKGGGACATTCACAACTTCTCTGGACAACCTGTTCCAGTGCATCACCACCCCCACAGTAAAGAACTTCTTCCTAACACAGGATCAAACCAAATCTTCTTTCAGTTCAAACCCATTCCCTCTTGTCCTGTTACCATGTGCACCTTTAAGAAGTTCCTCTTCAATGACCTTCAGATATTGAAAAGYTGCAATTAGGTCATGCTGGAGCCTTTTCTCCAGGCTGAACAACCCCAATTMTCTCAGTCTCCCCAAAGGAGAGGTACTCCAATCATCTCTGACCATCTTTGTGATAAACCCTGGATTCACTTAGCAGGACTCCCTCCACATTCTTCTTGTGTTAGGGCTACCAGAGCCAGCACTACAGGTGTGGGTCTCATGAAGGCACAGCAGAGAAGCAGAATCCCCTCCCTCCCCTGCTGCCCACGGGGCYCTGGATGCAGCCCAGGACACGTTTGGCTCTCTGGGCTGGGAGTRCCATGGCTGGGCCATGTGCAGCCTCTCACCCACAGCACCCCGAAGTCCTTCCGGGCAGGGCTGCTCTGGGTCTGTTCATSCCCAGCCTGTGCAGCACTCAACCTCTCCCTCTATGTCACTGATGAAAATATTAAATAGCTCTGGTCCCAGTACAGACCTCTGAGGGCACCACTTGTCACTGATGTCTACTGGGACTCTGAGCCATTAGCCACTACCCTCAGGATGGGACAGTACGACCACTGTCTTATCCATCTAACAGCTCACCCTCTAAATCCATCTCTCTCCAATTTAGGTGGGGGGGCCATAGTAAAGGCTTTGCAGAAGTCCAGATAAACAAATATGTAGCTTTTCCCTTGTCCACTGATGTGGTCTCTCCACCACAGAATGCCACTGGGTTGGGTCAAGCAGCATTTGCCCTGGGTTAAGCTTATGCTGGTGTCCTGAATCACCTCCCTGTCCTCCAAGTGCTGCAGCATATGTCTAGAAGGATCTGTTCCATGATCTTCCCAAGTACAGAATTGAAGCTTTTCTACTTCTTTAAAAAAAGATGGGTCACCTAAGACTTCACCTTACTGCCAYAGAAGAGGCTGCCATTCATGACTGAGGCAAAAACATTGAGTAACTCAGCCTTCTCATCATCTGGGAGATGAGTTCATCAGCTGGGATACATTTTCTTTGACCTTCCTTTTCTGGCTGAYATAGATGTATAACCCCTTCTTTGTCTTTGTGTTCCTTGCCATGCTCAGGTCCATCTCTGCCATGGCCTTCCTCACCACATCCCTATGCAACTGGACACCATTCCTATAATCTTTCCAGGACATCTGTCCTTACTTCTGCACTGTTTGTGCATATGGTTTTTGCCCTTGGGTTGAATCAGCARGTCTCCACTCACATCCATGGATTGTCTTCCCTGCCTGATTTCTTGCACCTGAGAATCACTAATTCTTGTACTCTAAGAAGAGCAGATAATATTTAATTATTATCTTCTACTAAATGTCAAGGAAAATTTAGCACCGTAAGAACTTGCTACATAGAATTCACCACTTGCTTGTATTAAAGCCACTGCTTACGTAGTGCCTTATATGCAAGCATAAAAAACCTCTCAAAATTCACATGAAATGTTTTGCCAAATGACAGTGCAATGAAGGACAGATTAATCAACTGCTTTAGATTATACCACATTAACAGGMGATATCAAGATTTAACTTTYACTTTCCAGGAACTAACATGTGTTCTTCTAATTTGGAGTGAATTAAATGGATTAGGTGAAAATGTAAACTATGTCACAGTCTTAATAGATTACCTATCAATTAATTTGCAATAACTTTGACTATGTTCTTGGTCACAAACTATGGGTTAATCCAGATGGCCTAACCCATAAGTAAGAGGACATTTTCTTTAAATGTCAGATTCCCTGGGATCACCATGATAGACTTGGAGACCAAGACCAAACCTGATTATCCACTGTGGAGAGTACCTAGGAGTTTAGAATCATGGAACCACTTTAAGTTGGAAAAGACCTTTGAGATAATTGAGTCCAACCATTAAGAATACTTACTCCCCTCCATGATGTTTTGGTGCCCACACCCTAAAGCAAACATTTTAACTTGCATCACCTTTTCAAAATACCACAGTACAAGAAATCAGATAATTGCAAAGAATTAACAATTTCAATACTTTTTAAAATATTTTTTTTTACTCACCACTGGATCCAAGCAGCCAAATATAGCACCAAATATAAGCATTTTGCCAATCTTTACATTAACAGGAAGGGCTGCAAGGTGCTGTCCCAATGGAGTCAGCTTGGGCTCATTTAACTGACAAGCGCCAATCTTCCTCAACAGATTCATTGCATTGCCAATTACTTGCTGCTGTGGTGGATCTAATGCTCTGGAAAGAAAATCTTCAGGAGAGCCAAGACTGCATTTCTGTGAAGTAAAGGGACATATATTTCAAAATAAAAAATTATTACAAAAACATTCTCTAACAGCTACACAGAAAACCAGAAACCTGATCTTGCATCAAAAGTTCACATTCCCTCCCACCWAACAAACATCTCGCTTCCCCAGAAGGCTGATGTGCCCCACTTTAGGTTAACAGGTTCATTGTTTGGAAGGGYTTCATATGGCATGACCACTGTTCAGAGAAGTGTGTTACCAATGATCACTAATGAGCAGGGGACTCTTAATCCTGATGGGATGGAGTTCAACCTAGCATTAATTTGCCAGGTTGTTAGTTTTCCCATGCACATACTACTCACTTAAGACATGGTAAGAGGTAATGGAATTGCTCCCTTAAACAGAAATCAATTAGAAGAGTATTTAACCGAGTTTAAAATTGTCAGTCTGAAGAAAACTGGAATCATACAGTACAGTATTCTCACTGAACAGCATGCTTGTATTTTACAGGAATTAAGTGTTGAGTTACCCCTGACCTGCACAAGAAGCCCCACTATGTAATTGCATTGGATCAGGTCTGTCGTAACAAACCTTTTTAGCTACTAGGGTTCAGCAATTCCTAAACAGGCAATAGTATGAAGGCATAATTCCTCCAAAGGCATGCATAGTATTTTTAGCTAACAAGGTGTACTGGGCTTGTGTGGCYGGGTTCAGGAAGTAGGGGCTGTATGGGTGAGTTTGGTGAGAAGCTGAGAGCAGCTTTCCCTACATCCAGCCAATGCCAGGTAGCTCCAGGGCAGAGCCACTGCTGGCCAAGGCTGAGCCCATTAGTGATGGTGGTCATGCTTCCAAGAGAAGTTATTGCACAGAAACAAACTGCAGCCAGAGAAGAGTAGGTGAGAGCAACTCTGAAAACACCAAAATCAGTGAAGAAAGTAGGGGAGGAGGTTTTCCAGCTGCTGCAGCCCATGGCGAGGAAGGTTGTCCCCCTGCAGCTCATGGAGGTCTGTGGTGGAGCCCACATTCAAGCAGGTGGATGCCTGAAGGAGGCTGTGACCCTGTAGAGAGCTCACACTGGAGCAGGCTCTGGGCAGGACCTGTAGCGCCATGRTGAGAGGAGCCCACCTCCTCCAGCAGGTTTGCTGGCAGAACTTATGATCTTGAGGAGGACCCATGCTGGAGTAGTACATGAAAAACTGCAACCTGTGGGAAGGATCCATGCTGCAGAAGCTTGTAAAGGACTGTCTCTGGTGGAAGGAACCCCAAGSTGCAGCAGGGGAAGGAATTCTCCCTTCCTCTGAGGAAACAGCAGCAGAACAATGTGTGATAAACTGACCAAAACACCCATCTCCCTGTGCTGATGGAGGACAGGATGTAGGGAATTGGGAAATAAAGTTAARCTCAGAAAAGAAGGATGGTTTTTACTTCTCATTAACCTAACTGATTATGAATTCAATTGATTTCCAAAAATCAAGTCTGTTTTGCCTGGGACAGTAACTGGTGAGTCATCTCCCTGTGTCCTTATCTCTCTAGCCACGAGCCTTTTGTTATATTTTCCCTCCYATTTACCCAAAGAGGAGAGTAATAGAGGAGCTTTGGGGCCACCCAGCATCCAGCCATGGTCAAGCCACCACACAAGATTACCAATTGCAAAATGAAAAACCATACCACATACCATAATATGAAGGCATAATTCTTCCAAAGGCACACGCAATATTTCTGGAACAGAATATTCCATGAAACTTTCAAACCTGCAAAGTCATAAAAACACAGAAACATATGTATTCAACAAAATCTTTGAATTAAACTTGTAAATCTGGTTTTTACATGGTAATTCTTTGTGGTTTTTCTCTTGAGGGGCAAGGAAGAGAGTAGCATGGGGAAGCCATTCATACTTTGAATTTAGGCCTGTGTTGTGGTTTGAAAAACAAGTTTTAGTAAGAGAGAAAAAGGCAGGAATCTCCAATTTTCAAAACAAGTCTGTAAAAAGCTTTCAAACTGAAAAGCCATTTAAGGGACTAAAAGGCACACTTCATTGGTTATACCAAAAGACTTTAACCTTAATTGTTTCTCAGCTGAAAGTTGCTTCAGACTTTCACAGAAGCGAGAAAAAAGGTTATTCCACTGCAGTAACAGAAACTAATTCTCCAGTGTCCCCATCTCTTATCCATAGAGACCACCTCCTCAGAAACCTACAGATTTGTCTGATAAAAAATTCAAGGTTCAGGAGGTTTGCACGCATTTGATGTAAGCCAAGCAGGTGTTGTAAAAAATTGATGATCTGCAATKCCTGTGCTGCAGTTTGCCTTTAATTATTGTTGGGGGTTAGATTTGGTTTTGTTTTGTTTTGCCCTTGGAATTTTTTCCCTGGAGTTGCTGAGACACTGTCTTTACACTGATAGTTAAAGGTGTGATTAGCGGTACTTAACAGAGAC
>CADDXX010000090.1:1281816-1332005 GCA_902810485.1 Alauda arvensis | reverse complement strand
CATTCCCACCTGGATGTAATCTGGAGCTTGGGACAGCACAGCCCTGACCAGCCCTGACTGGATTCCCAGAGCTGCCAGATCTTTCTGCAGGATCACTGCTTCAACAAGACTGCTTTATTCGGACTGCTACCACCACCCTAACAAACAGGGTGTCAGGTTGCATTCCGACTCTGCCAAGGGTCTTTTAGTTTGTTTCTTTTTACTATTCCATTTATTTTATACTTTTCCTATTGAATTGTATTTCTGATTTAAGAGTCTCTCACTGGTTTTGCTTTCAAACCAGCACAATTATAAAACCTTGAATACAACTAATCAGTGAAAATGAATGCTTTATTATTTCATGTCCCTGGCAATTCAGAATAATTCTAACACATTGCATAGGGATTTTTACCTTTAAAGTGAACAAAAAATTACTTTTAAAAACTGAGGTAGTATAAAAAATTATTCCTTCATTTTTAAAACCGTTCTTAATCATAATTACCCATACATTACCATCCATTATCGATGAAATTCCCTTGTTCTTCTCACCATTTGAAACCTAAAATATACATCCCAAACCTGTACCAAAACTGCAAGCTGTTAAATGAGCTCAGCACAAAACTCTAGTTTAATGAGGATACTACAAAACTCTTGCAGTTCTATCCTCCAAATATTTACATTAATCATAGTATGATTAACCTTTACCTATTTTCTTTTGTTCTTCCAGTATCAATTACAAAGACAACATCTGGTATTGTGATACCCGTCTCCGCTATATTGGTTGCCAAAACAATCTGGAAAGAGTAACAAAATTTAAATAGAAGAACTGGAATGTCTAAAAGGTTTCAATCTTTAAATAAGTAAGTATTATGGAATAAGTCTGGTTAAATTTTTTTTTCCCAGAAATGTTTCCTTAAATAATCTGACAAATARACAAAAGCTACATGACTTGGAAAATGGTCTAATTTTCCCCAAGAAGAGAAATTAAAAGTTTGGAAATAATTTCACATTCACRTTTTGTTTTATAATCCATCAAAATTACTGGCTAGTATCTGCCAAAACTGATCAACATTTAATTACACAGTTTGGCAATAAATAAAATTGCATTTTTCCTACATAAAATCCATATTTAGTGGTTAACAACAGTTAAAATATAGGTAAATAATAATTAAGAAAGTTCACTGAAAATTTTTAGATTTAAGAATTTATCCAATATTGTCAAGATTTTCACAGCATATTAGCTTCTCCCCATTACAGACCACCAAATTASAATTGTTTCTTTGCAGAGAGGAAAKTCTAGGAACACCTAGTTGTTGTGTAATTCTGTATGATATTATAACAATTAAGAGTTGCACCCACAGAAAATTTCTCTTTTAGATTGAGAACTTTGTAAATATAAATACTACCTTTCTAACGCCAAGAGGAGGTATTGTAAATGCAGCTGCTTGATCTTGAGTTGAAAGAACAGAATGCAAAGCTATCAATCTGTGCCTAGAAYGAGAAATTATAGTAATAAATACACACTTATCAAATAACATGGAGTAAAAAATAAGACCAGCATAATGGCATTCAGAGAAAGCAACTAGAATAGACAATTGGAAGAGTAGAACTTTGTGTGATTAGGTATGAAAGTCTGCTTCATTGTTTTATTACAATAGGTAGAAAAAATAATCTAATTAGTTCATAGGGATGTTCTCCTATTCAGTAAAAATGCAGGAAAACAGAAATTCTGCAGAAGTGCTGGTTACTTTACMGTAACAGCCCAGCAATATAAGCTAGGTGTCTGTAAAGCCAAGTTTTTTAGATTGTACTTCCAAGACAAGGACCATTACAATACATGCAACTTTGAGTAAATAAAGGCCTTCAGAGATGAGACAGCCACAAAGACTGGTACCTTCCTCCTCTTCTAGCTCTTTACATCTYAGTCTATCAACAAATATTTAGCATTTGACTGCAATTGTGCCTGTTATGCAATTGTGTTGCTAACTTTTAGTTACCCCCCAAAAAATTTTGAAATCATCTATCACTATAACCCAAGACCATTTCTCTTGGTAGATCCAGATGCTCTGGAGCTCTTTTCAGGAAGTTGTYACTTCCATGTAAACAGTAAGCCACAGAAATCTGTATTCCAGGTATGGCAGCTTCCATATACTAAGAAGCAGAAAAGAAGTAGTCAAGTGCTTTTGATTAAGTAAATTTGTTGAAGAATAAAATAGAAAGTAATAGAAGAAAATTTATCATACCATTCCTAAGTATCTGTCATTCYTGCTTGTATAACTTGTAGATTATAGCAGTAAAAGTACACTTGTATCACAATTAGCTCAGAGGTATAATTCTCACTAGCCTTTTACCAGAATAGCAAACCTTAATGAGTATGTTTGTTGGCTTGTAACTTAAGAGTGTTAACTTCATTAAAAATATCTGCATTACCTGTCATGCAAGTTAAATCTTCTGTCAGTTGAAATGAGATCATACAGYTGTTGGATATGAGCAAGGCCTGGTAAAAAGATCAGCACAGCACCTTCAATATTCTTGAACTGGGGACTTCTATCTGCAAAATTATAGTACAAAATATAGTTAAAACAAGCATGCATTGCAAATAGTTTCAYATAACAACAGGAACAAATGCTGGGCCCTGTGGTTAATGCTTTTTTGGATCTTACATGCAAGAATGAAGTCAAGTACTACATTATCAATAGAAAGCAGGGGAAAAGGACAACTCCAAGTACATAAACTTCTTAAGAGGTGGACTAGAAGTACCTAAGTATGCAAGCAACTCCAAAATAAGTTCAAGGTTGATCTTGTAAGGGTTCATGTACAAGATAGCCTGCTGTGTACGATTGCTATACTTCTCATAGTAAGGAGCCAAATCAATACCARACCCAGACTGGATTGGAACATACTCCTAAAAAACAAGAGTAAGCAGAAGAAAAAAAATTAATATTCTTAGTATTTTAGAAGAAYGTAAGAAAGCAGAAGGGGAATCTGCCAATCACTTGAAAGAGGGATTGGGATAAGAGAAATTTAACTAACTTYCCACTAAAACCTGTGTGAGTTAGATAAAAATCACAACCACCTACATAATGTATTAGGTAGCTACAACTGTTAAATGACACTCCAGATTTTAAATAAAGGTAAAAATTAAAGTTTATCTAAGAGGTAACCAGGCCCCATGTTCGTATCTGGCATTCAATTTGTATCAGTTCAAACTGGGATAACAAGATGTATACTCTTCTTTCAAAACTCCTACTTTGTGGTGTTAAGAAACTAGTTTCACCTTTTCTCTSTCCCTCACCTCACCCTTCTCAACTAATGGTTGCAATGAAAATTAAGAATGAATTAGGTGGCAACTCCTGCAGTGTTTTGGAACGGAAAAAAGAAGAGTTAGCAGGAGAGACATACATTTGAACTTTTTCTAGACATCTTACATACATAGTTTCTACATTAAGTGGCACTATTGTAAACTGTTTTATTGTTACTCAATACACTTAAGGAAGCCTGACACCACATATACTGACGCAAAACAATCAGCAGAGCACAAGACAATTTTCAATATATGTGTGAGTGTTCAATCATAGCAAGCTAAATTTTCAGTTTTGCAGAGCAAGTTGGAGCAGACAGCTATCTTCCCAAAATACATAGTCTAGATAAGCAGCCTGAGCTGCCAAAATCAGATGGCACTGACAGAATTTCCCCTTCAAGAATTTTGATCCAAAAGTACATAGAGGTATCACTGAAGAGTACCTAAGGATTGACCATAACCTGTTAAACTAAAGAGGTCTATACAATAATCTCATGTAAATCATCTCATTTGGCATGCCAAGTTGGAGGATCTTGGGAGTTGCTCAGCTATGAAGGATAAGGCCTTGTCTTTTCTGTTGTTAGGTTCACTATGTAGGACAATTCTTTCAAAAAAAAAAACAAACCCAAACAAAACAAAACAAAAAAACCCAACCAAACAAAAAAAACCCTGGGTTTCCCTGCTGCTGCTACTTATGGATCCAGAGCTGGTAATCTACACGAGACCTCAATGTCAAATACAGCAAAATCAAGACAGCTACATGGAGTTCGAGTAACAATCAAAAGGTGCAGCATTCACAAATATTAGCAGSAGTGCCAGTGTGTCTGCTTTTATAAACTGAAGGAATATTTGATAATCTACAATCCAATCACATAAAATTCAAAGGATCAAAAATTATTAAATAATAAAATTTATCATTTKAATTCCAAAGATTCCAAGACAAAAYTAAAAATGCCTGTTTCACCTGGTGCTTTGTACTGCTTCCTCCTTTACAAGTAACATTTACTGTTACTTCCTCCTCCTCCTCCAAGAACTTCTGACAATATTCCGAGTCTTTCTCCAGAACATAACCAGTTGCTTCAATTACATCTTCAACATGGAAAATCTTTAGTGAAAATTCAAAGAAAAAACATGAGGCATGTCAAAAACKAATGAGTAATCTTTTTCATGTTTTAACGCTTACATAACCAAGTTGAACAGGGCATGCTTTAATGTTGTACTAAATCTTGCAAATTTCAACTTAAATTGTCTTATGATTTTTGAAAACCTAATCTTAGAGCTGYTTCAAGTTTGTTAATGGGATTCTCCACCTGATCACTACATAACCCTTGCCACAGCCTATACAGTATCCAAAAAAAAACCACATAAGAATGCAATGACAAAGCTGCAAATGGTATGGGAGGAATTCTTCAATGCTTTCCTTTCTACCTAGGTTGAACAGAGAAAAATCAGTGTCACTTATGGACTGATTGTAATCAATAAATCCATCATGAAGAATAGTACAGCTATGTACTCCAAAGCCCTRAAAGCTATTCTATATTGTCATAAAACAAAAATAATCACAAGTCCCYGAAATAAAGACCTGTATTTCTGGTTAAAAAATGAAGTGATACAGATATATTGCCTAGACACTAATTAGGTAAACACTGTATACATACACACAAAGTGTCCTTCATAATCAAAAGAAACATTTACCTACCTCAACTGGGTAGCTCCTCCCCGATATCCTTAAAATGGGGCAGTGTGAGAAATAGGTGGAAAACTTGTCACTGTCTACAGTGGCGCTCATTAAAATCAGGTGCAGGTCTGAACGCTTATGCAAGATCTCTCTCAGAATAACTAGCAAGAAATCAGACTGGACAGTTCTTTCATGTACCTAGAATTAGAAAAAWCAGATCTATAGCAAGAATTTAGTACAGGTCAAGGCCCAGAATAACTGTAATTTCTGCAGAATAGTAAAGAACTGATAACCTCATCTACAATAATATGAGATATACTTGACAGGAGACCATCTTCTTGGAGCTTCCGAAGCAGGACACCTGTTGTACAGTACAGMAGTCTGGTGGCTTCTCCTGTTCTTGATTCCATACGAATTTGATATCCACACAGGGAATTCTTAAAAAAAAAATTACAAATACAGAATAACTKTACATAGATATTCAAAAATAAGTGAAATTTAGTAGTGGTCACATTCAGACACTACACAAGTGCTAATTAAGYAGTATAGTGAATGACTGACACACTTCCATACAACTACTTTCCTTTGTTAAGGAAGGAAAAACACATGACATTTATCCATAGTGGCAAAGAGCTGGTAAAATCAGGGTTGTTTTTAGGACTCTTTGATAGTTTCAAAAATATTTTTGYGCTAATTACTCTAACAAATACAGGAATTCAGCTTTCTTCAAGTAACAAAATAACTTATGTTTGAAAGGGCCTCTCTCAAAGCATGGCCTCATTTAAGGCCAGACTGGATTGCTCAGAGTCTTATTCAGGGGACTTTGCCTCATCTCTGGTGAAAGTAATGCAACACTCTCTGGGCAATATGCTCAAATCTTTGACCCATTCCAGCTATGAAACACTGTTGCTTTACATCAGCCTCTGAAGATTTTAGAAATCATATATGAATACCTAGAGGTTGAGARGTGATAAGACAAAAAGAAACAACTGACGCACCAAGATRTTGTTTCCAAGAGAAAATATCATTTAATTGTTTGGTTGTATAAGAAATAATGTTSTCACTTYTGTAAACAATCCAGCCCCCGGTATTGATCAAGACAAGTAAAGGAATTAAGATACTTCTTACTTTTCCTCCYGGTCCTGATTCGCAGCCCAGCTCTTCACAAACCCTTGTTGCCAGACTCACAGCTGAGATTCTTCGGGGTTGTGTGCAAACAATGTTGCATTTTTTTGATCCTTCATCTAGCAACAAGTCTTCTAACAAGAAATGGGGTACCTGGGTACTCTTCCCACTGCCTGTCTCACCAGCAACAACAACTACCCGATGTTTTTTAAGAGTTTCTACAATCGAGTATCTGTGCTTGAACACAGGTAACTCCTGTCTCTCTTTCAGAAGCTTCTGGTATCTAGAGGAACTCTGCAGCTTCTTAAACAAAATCCTTGAAGGCTCCAAATTATCTGCATCGGAGRTCTCATGGGAGAGACTGCTGAAGTCCTCATCAGAAACCAAGTTTTCCCAGGAATCTTCAGGACCTTCAGATAGTTTTGGCTGGTTTTCAGACTGTAGCTGCTGTTGCTGTTTGAGTTTGTTTAACAATTTAGCAATAAAGGTATCACGTGGCTTGTTGGTTTCTATCTTGCTTTCTTCTTCCTTTTTCTTTTCAATATCCCTCCATTCTAGCCAGACATCTCGGTAGGTAGGAGGCAGCAACTGATGAACTGACTTCAAGTGCAAAAAGCAGAAAAAAATTACATTATGTACTACTCAGTAGGATCACTAATATTTTATGTGCAAACAAAYGCAAATATCTAAAGATTTGACACAAAACAAGTAGGAAACTATTCTAAATATKATTTCATTCTAAATGAAAGCAGTAATATAAATGTCAACAATACATCTTTAATTAGCTTTCAGTTTTTGCAAGACTGAAAGTATAGCTTTACAAAAAATATTGCTTCTGTATGCTGCAAAGYATATGCACAATTAGATAGAAACAAATGGATATGTAATGGAAAAAAGGAATTTAATGGGAAATACTACATGAAACTATTTTTAGAACTATAGATACAATAACAAAAAAGTGCAGAGGCAGATTTGATGCCTAGAACAGTAAATACTGCTAAGAACTTACTTGTCCTTTGGTTAAATGGTAAAGTGCCAAAGTAGCAGCTAGATGTTGTGCTTGCATACTATCTTCTGTTACAATTGTAGGACACATCGCCATTACATCATCTGATGACTTGATAATCCTGACCCTTAAAAGAAAATTTCAAAAGCAATTTTTTGCTATTGATATAAATAAAAAATACCTCTGTGATATAACATTTTCAGCAAATATTCCAGCAGTGAATGTGTCGGGTTTTTTTTCTTCACAAGCACCTCCATTTTCTTCAAGGCRGAAGTATTTTCATTCATGCACATTRCCACTAAAGAGGTGTGTTGGAAGAAGGCACACAATGTTTGTGTGCTTGTAATATTTAGGACAGATCAAGATGACATTTAATCATCTACTAAGATGCAAACATCTGTTTAACAGATAAACAACAGTCCATGCAGCAGCCAAATTTCCCATATTCTTAGGGCTGGYGGAATGTTCATAGTTTTTAGCTTGAGCAAGAAAACAAGCTCTTTTACTTGGTTCCTTCAAGAAACATTGCTTATTTAAAACTTTGTGTCTACTTTATTCAAACATGGTAATATTCTACTCTACAGCTCTGTATTTTAGACTTGGTTTCTAAAATAAATTTACAAGTAAGATASTGCACTGTTTTGCACATAAATTTATGGTAGCTTTGATACAAAATTTTAACTTCCACTTAATTTTAAACAATTTCCAGAAGGGTTTTGGTATTCATAAACTTAAATCTTTGATTTAATATTTTAGTTTGAATAAGAATACCAAACATAAATTGTTCAAACCTATCTCACAGGGCTGATTCAGACTAATCTTTAATTCAGCAGTAGAAAAAAAAAGAAAAAAATTCCTTATCCCTGCTTTTTGGGATCACTCACTAGAATCTTATTTTTGTGATTTTGTCTAGGCCAAGCATCACTTATGCAGAGCTATCCAGAGTGAAATACCTCCCTGATGGACTACGAAAGAGTTTGGGTTAAACACACTCTACTAATATAAATCTCTACCAACAAGAAATAATTGACCAGAATTTTTATTTTCAAATGAACCAAAAGGCAAATGTAAAGATTACAGGAAATACATACCTACATTTCCAATATTTTCCAACAGGAATTTTTTCGAAAGCAGGATTTGGGCTCTTCGGAAAATTCTTTCTGCACCAGTCAATCAAAAACTGTTTTGGAGATTTACCAGTCCAGCTTCGAGCACTATAATCAAAATTTCTTATATCTAGTGGTTCTTTTTTTTTCACTGCAAAAGCAGAAAACACATTTTAAACCCTCCTAGAATCTATTTTATTTATTTATTCCTTTGAAATAACTTTTATCTTTTATTCACATGCATTTAACTAAATAGCACAGTAAGTGCTTTGTAGAAATACAGGTATTGATGGTACMTGACGAAAACTTCTGCTTTTCCTACAGCAGTATCTGGCAGAAAATTAATGATAGTGTTTTGTCATCTTTGATCACCCAGTAATTTTAGAAGTTTCACTGAAGTTTGGTTATAACAATATATTTTAACAATTTAAAGATTTACAATGAAAATAGTTTTAAAAGATCAGAATGTAACTGAAACAGCAACCAGCCCTACAACTGAAAAAAAGAAAATCTAATTTTCAAGACAAGGCAGCATGACAATGTAATCTGCTAAAACAAGCACAGGTCCTTTAAAATCAGCTTGGTCATTGAGACAGACTGTATGCAGATGACACCAAGCTGGCCAGGAGTGTTGATCTGCTGGARGGCAGGAAGGCTCTGCAGAGGGACCTGGACAGGCTGGATCGAGGGGCTGAAGTCAGTGGTGTGAGGTTCAACAAGGCCCAGTGCTGGGTCCTGCTCTTGGGTCAAAACAGCCCCAGGCAGTGCCACAGGCTGGGACAGAGTGGCTGGAAAGGACCTGGGGGTGCTGGTGCCAGCAGCTGAACRTGAGCCAGGSWGTGCCCAGGTGGCCAAGAAGGCCAATGGCATCCTGGCCTGGMTCAGCAATAGTGTGGGCAGCAGGAGCAGGGCAGGGATTGTCCCCCTGTGCTGGGCACTGCTGAGGCCACACCTCGAGTGCTGTGTCCAGTTCTGGGCCCTCAGTGCAAGAAAGACACTGAGGTGCTGGAGTGAGTCCAGAGAAGGGCAGTGGAGCTGGGGAAGGGTCTGTGAGGAGCAGCTGAGGGAGCTGTGAGGAGCAGCTGTGAGGAGCAGCTGAGGGAGCTGGGGGTGTTTATCCTGGAGAAACACAGGCTTAGGGGAGACCTTATCACTCCCTGATGATGCCTGAAAGGAGGCTGTGGCCAGGTGGTGGTCAGCCTCTTCTCCATGGCAACCAGTGATACACCAAGAGGACCATAGCTACATCAGAGGAGGTTCAGTCTGGACATTAGGAGGGATTTATTCACAGAAAGGGTTGTCAAGCATTGGACTGGTCTGCCCAAGGAGGTGGTAGAGTCACCATTCCCGGAGGTGTTTAAGRAACAAGTGAACTTTACACCCAATGCCATGGTCTAGTGGGCATGTTGGTGTTTGGTCAATCTCATAGGTATTTTCCAAGGTAATTTGTTCTGTGGTAGCCCACCTTCCTTTCCCAKGATCAGAGTTTGTTCACTCAGTACTGCAAACCTAGAAAAACAAGAACTAATTCTGGAAATTTGTGGTATCATTCAAGCTTGTACCRAACTACTTCCAACACACCTTTGTCTTCCTTTGCAGCACCATCAGGTTTTTCAAGCAAGTTCAAATTCAAAGTGGTTTCTTGAGGTTGAGGTGACGGAGTTTTTTTCTTTTCGTTTTGCTGTTGGTTTGAAATCTTTATAGCTGGATTAAATACTGGGTGTTCCTCAAGTACTGCCATTTCTGTCAGAGAGAGAATATAACTTATACCCACCAACTCCTTAAAGAACAAGCATATTAATTCATCCTGAGTATCCAAAACCAGAACTAGTAAAATGCTACTGACCTTTTAGAATTTGACTGAGAAAGAACAGATCAGAAAAGCCTTCATTTCACAGAGCAGCATAAAAGATAATGAAATAATCTTCAATTCAACCTGACTCCAAGATTTAATTGCCTAAAAACATGCAGGCCAGAAAATAAAATGCACGTCACTTGCATAGCCCTACCTTGCTGAATTCTTCTTATTTTTTCTTGTGCTGCCTTCTGGCCTTGCTTGTCTTTGTCTTGCTTGGAGATGCTTGCTTGCTCTTTTGCTTCTGAAAGCTTGCCAGACAGAAGTACATACCTCTCATTCTATTTCAAGCAGAATTAATAATTACAAGTTAAATAGGGTATGCTTGTCACTTTCAATGACCTCCATAATAAAGTGCAAGTTTTTTATCCTTTACATCAAGGTTACACAATGGAGAAATGGTGAGTTTTTATTTAACTAAGTCAAAATCTCCCAGAATTTGATAGTAAYTCAGYCAATCTCACGGAAATGTATTTAAAATTTTTCCTTCCTGCACATAATGTTCAGCATTTTGAGAGCAGTACAAGTAATATCGGAAAGGAAAAACAWCTTAGAAAAGAAGAAGCTTCAATAGATTTTCCTTTTCTAGTCTGATAAACTACTGGTAATAAAAGAAGTTTTCAATCCCCAATTTGTGACACGCAAACCTGTAACAAACAGATCCACCACATGCAGAAGTATCAGACGTATCAGTTTTTAGAAAGACTTCTAAGAAACATTATTCTGACTTACTGGGTCAAATTTTTCTTCATCTCTCTCTTTCACAGACTCATCCTTCTCTTCATCACTTTGTTGCTCAGCATATTGCAAAATCCATTCCTTCATAGTAAATTCCTTCTCTTTCCTCACATTTGTTTCCTAAGATGAGCAACAGAAGTTAAAAGTAATGACAAAGTATATGAAAGCAATGCTTTTTTCTGCCAGTACCCAGGAACTACTGTTATATACAAAATATATATATACATATAGCAAGAAAAAAATGGACCAAGCTTTCCCAACCAGGGTGAATATCTCACTAAACACCTAAACAGATCTTAACACTAGAATACCTGTAATTATTGTAAGGAATTAAATAATTTGCAGGGAATCTTTTTGTTTTCTAGKTTAAGATTAAATAAGCACAGAAATCAAAACACTGATAGCACATAGGCAAACTTAAATCCTCCAAAGTCACAGTGTGCCACACGTACATAAACAGACTAAACCCACTACAGGATAAACTTAAGAAATTAAGCTGTAGAATCATATAATGGCTTGTGCTGGGAGGGATTTTAGACAGCATCTTGTTCCAACTCCCCTGCTATAGACTGGGACATCTTCCACTACACCAGGCTGCTCAGAGCCCCATCAAACCTGGCCTTGAACACTGCCAGGTATGAGGCATTAGCAGCTTCTCTGGGCAACCTGTTCCACTGTCTCATCACCCCCACAGAAAAGAATTTCTTCCTAATACCTAATCTAAATCTCATTAGATTCCCTGTGCTTTACCACAAAAATGAACTATGAAGAACCTTCTAGACTCAGTAATTTAAAAAATACTTTTAAATTACCATTCCACTCAAATGAAAATGCAGGTGATAATTATTAATCACACAACACTTTCATAAGCTTTCCATGTCAGTGTTGGAAATCAATGCAACTTCTGTATTTCAGAAAGTTTTGTTCTCTCTTTCYCTGCCCCAAGTAACTACAGATTAGATTTTCAGATTACCTTAGTTTCAGGGCCAACTTCTTTCTTTTTGTTATCTTCTAAGTGAGGTGGTATTCCACGTTGTGACACAGCAGAACAAAATTTTGCTCTAGGTTTCTGCTGCTGTTCTTCAAATTGCTGGCTAAAACCTTCAGGCAAGGCATCTTCAAAAAAAAATTCACAGAAAATATCACTAATAATTACAGGAAAATATTTTAAACTGTGTTGGGAACCAACTAGAAGAACACAAACAGAAATAAAAATTAGGCTTTAGCATTTWTGTAAGATAGTACATTTGCTTGTTAGACTTCCACAGAATTCCAAGTGTAAGAACAGGAAGATCACAAGACTTCATACACTAAAATATCCCAGAACCAGTCAGCTGTACATCAAGGAGASGAACACCGTTACAACTACTAGTCTTAGAGAAACATGACATYTAMTTACTATTATGAAGTAGTAATGCTACTGCTTAATAGGTCCTATTTCTCTTCTGTCAAAAACTATTTTTTGTCACCATACTCACCATTGGGAAGGTTTAAACAAAGCCAGTCAAGTGCAGAGTGGAGATCACCACCATATAAAAGTGTGTTTTTCATTGCTTCTTCAATGTGCTCAGTCTTAAAAGAGAATCTTTGTAAAGCCATATACACATCCTATAAATAAGAGAGCCAGAAAACATTAAGATTTAACAATCCAATATAGGCTTATAAAGTTCTATTTCCTACACATCAAAAACCCAGCATYAAAGGGAGATAAACAATGTACTAATGCATTAATGTATCCAAAAATTAAGAAGAAAATTTTGTTTTGCAGAATTTATAGTATTTTCTTTTAAAATACACATGCGTAGGCATAAATAAATCTACATTCCTGCCTCTCTACATATTTTCTAGCTATGTAAAGACACACCTGCAATTTTCCAGGTACATGGAGTAAAAGTTGTAGAAAACCTGAAACTTTCAGATTATTTTATCTTCTATCATTCTATCTTGTCTGAAAGCTCTTGATTTTAGTTCCTGAATCCATAAAGATGTGCCTTTCATAATAAGCATACTTCTTGATTTCACTGACTAATTACAACTACTGAAAAGCATGTAGTATTGGCTTGTACCAAACAGTACAGTTGTGTAATACTGTCCTAGGTTGCAAKGTAAGATGTGCCMAAAGTATGTATTCTAYTACCATCTTCATGGGTTGTTGAAAACCAAGTGGGGCAGTGTTTCTCCCTGCCCCCCTCCCTCAGGACTATCTGCTAATGGCCCATCAGTGCCCTGCCCAATGACTCACAGGTGACTSCCCCTCAGGACTATCTGYTAATGGCCCATCAGTGCCCTGCCCAATGACTCACAGGTRACTCCCCTMRGAGCCATCTCTGCTTAATGGGCAATCAAGGACMCATTGTGTGACTCATAGAATGTTATCAGCCCATTGTGAGATGCTCTGCCCAGTGAGGAGGAGCCAAGCATTCCCACCTGGATRTAATCTGGAGCTTGGGACAGCATAGGCACCGACAGGATTCCCAGAGGACAGGAGCTGCCATATCTTTCTACAGGATCACTGCTGCTTTATTCAGACTGCTACAACTACCCTAACGAACAGGGTGYCAGGTTGTRTTCTGACTCTGCCAAGGGTCTTTTCATTTGTTCCTTTTACTATTATTTTTATTTTATATTTTTCCTATKAAATTGTATTTCTGACTTAGTCTCTCACTGGTTTTGCTTTCAAACCAGTACAAATACATAAAAGTTGGTAAAATTTACAAAATGCAAACTTGATTCTAAATAAGTAATGAAAAAYAAAACTTTGTACTGTACCTGTAGTTTCTTTGCAGTCAGTCTTTTGGAAATCATTCCTTTATCATCATTTTGGTTTCTATGGTTATTGATAACATCGATAATTCTTTTCTCCAAATTACCATTTATTGTTACCTGCAAAGAAGAAATTAGTTGATACAAGATAAACATCAGAAATTTTTATGACATGCCAACGCTCTTCATGACTAAGGATGTAACAATGCAGAAATCCCTCTGCCATTCCAATACCAATTTTTCAAGTTTTTCCTAAGTGGTCTAAACATCSCTTACAAAAAGGACACATCTTTTTCTTCCACAAGCTACATACTTTTACTTGAAATAGAGGAGTTCATTCCTTATTACCAAGAAAGCTCATTTACATTTTCAAGGAAATTTAGTACGTTCAGGGAAGTACTGTAAGTAAATTATAACAAAATTCTACCAAAAAACCCTAGGCCTTTCTCCTCTGCTCATAGAAAATAATCTGAACATCAAGATGCAATCGGTGATATCCTCCTCCCAAAACACCTTTAAAAACAAATTAAGTATWATAATTCTAATATTTGAAACTCTTCTAAAACATGCACCAAGCTTTAGTAGGTACTAAGTTTGTTATACAGAATCTATAGCCTTTCTCAGACAGGAAAAAGATCCATATGCACAGCAGAAGCCCAGACSCAACTCCTAAAATAGTCTTCCATGCAAAGTATTATTTGTTGTTAAAAAAAAAAAATCCTACACTGATAATTTACCCCTACTTCTTAAAGGACASTCAAACAAAATCTAGCTCTAAATGGTCAATTGTCTCATACATTAATGCAGTTTTCATGCACAACATAATACTGAAAAAGACCTGAAGACAGACTTACTCAGCTAAAGCGGTACTATGAAAATCAAGTTTTTTATGTAAAGAAGATACTTGCCTTAAGAACAGATTTATCAAGATTTGCAGCAGCACCGGAATCTGTTGTTGAACCAAAACTGTAAGTTTTTGGACCTGCAAATTGCAAATAACCATCAATAAAACAAAACATGCAAAGAACATTGTTCAACATAGCTAAAGCAGACCTAACATAACACAGGTCAGTGCAAACTATTACACTAACATGCCAGAAACTTGCAGGTACATAACAACAATCATCAAGAAATGCCTTGAACAAGGAATAGTGAAGAGGGCTGAGTCTTGGCAGCCAAGATACAAATTAAAAGGGTATAATGAGAGGAAATGGGATTGAGTGCTCACTCTCTAAACACTGAAAAGGGATTGCCAAATACGGAAGTAAATGGCAGTTTTAAAATAAGCAAGGCTATTGAGGATTTTTTATTAAAAAGTGCACAGCGATGTAACAGAACCCATTGCCACTAAAGCTATGGACAGTGGACATTTACTAAGATCCAAGGGCAAACAGAAAAGAAAATCAATTGCAGTAAAGAAATCAACTGATATGGGAGAGCATTGAAAAAAGAATGTCATCTGGTTCAGGGACTCTAAGCCACAACTGGGAGAGCCTGTAGGAATATCCTACAGCAGTATCACTGCACGTCCAATCCGTTCTTACTTAAAGAGAGGGCATGGGCCTCTGGTCTGCTCTGGTCACACTTAAATACTTTTCATTTAACAGCTATTAAAAGAACCAATCTCTAATTCACAAAACTAGCTATTGTCATTAGAATGACAACACATAGCTTGCTATGGAATTCCATCATTTTAAGAGCACATATACTGTGTCTGGTACTGCACAGGCAGAAAGAAACTGAGCAAGGCCACAGCTTCCACCACTCTGTGTGGCTGCATGCTGCTCCAGGAGGCACAGCTACCTCCCAGCAGGCRGGCTGGGCAGCTCATCTGTCCTGGCCTGCCTGCAGAACAGCTCTGGGAGAGCCTGCTTTGAAATCAGACCAAGTTTTGGTAACTGCATTTCAGAAAAAGTATGGTCCCCTCTCAGGAAATACAAACAGCTGTCAGCACTCAGGATCTACTCGCTGGCACTTACCGATGGGCTCCTTAGAATATACCAAATTAGCTTTCACTTCCACTGACCGATTTGTCACCACAGTATATAAACTGAGAGAGAGGCAGGGTATTTTCCTAAGAGGACTGATCACCATGGTTATTGGAGGAATGGAAGATATAAGAAATACACTCAGCAGAGCCCACAGTTGTAAAAGCAGAACAGATGAATAGGTTCAGGAAACTTATAGTAACAAATTGCAAGACTTTTTCTTAACAAATGGGAATCCCAGATGCCCTGKCCATGGCATAATCTGGTCATGGTCTGCAACACATGGTTATATGGTATCTGAGCTTCTGGCAAAGCTGGCTTATTGAAAATAGGCATCTCACAGGGCTTCAGAATAATAGTTTTTCAGACTGCACTCAGAACAATAATCYCTCTTCGTATCTAACACAAATGTGACTCCAGCCCTATAAGAGATCTTTCAAGACAGAAAAAAAACCCCAAAATAATCCCAGATCCCCATTACACTGATTTTGCTARTACACAATGCAAACCCATGCACCAGAGGGTATGGAAAAGTGCCTTTGAAACACTTGCTTCACAGGAACTGCTGATAATCTAATAACCAGWCTTTCTGTAATTAACACATCGATTCCACCAAGGCCTATCTACTCAGGGACACCCCTGGCAACAGAATTACAGAATAGTTACAGTTGGAAAGAACCTGTAGAGATCACCCAACCCGGCACAGCAGGATCACCTACAGCAGGCGACACAGGAATTAATTCAGGTGAGTTCTGCATATCTCCAGAGAGGGAGAATCCATGACCTCCCTGGGCAGCCAGGGCCCTACCACCCTCAGAGTACAGGAGTTCTTTCTCCTTTTGAGGTGAAACTTGTCCTGTTACAGTTTGTGCCTATTGCTGCTCATTCCGGGCAACACTGAAAAGAGTCTGGCACCATCCTCTTGGCATGTATTTTTGAAATTGTTATATGCATTTATGTGGGCCCCTCTCAGTCTTAGCATAGATACAGCTCCCTCAATCTCTCCTCAGAAGGAGCTGCATCATCCTTGCGAACCTCCCCTAGACCATCTCCAGTTGCTCATCACTTTTCTTGTACGGAGGAGCCCACAACTGGGCACGGAACACCAGACGGGCCTCACCAGGGCAGAGTAGACGGGGAGGAGTACTACCCCTTGGCCAGCTAGACAGGCAAGGCAGGCTGTAGCCATGCCAAACCAGATTAGGAGCGGAGCAATTCCAGCTGCCTCTCCCGACTCTGGGAAACACCAGCTCCAATGCCCGGCCTTTCCTCGTAACGCCGCGATCGCCGCACCCTCAGAGGGGCTCCATGAGGGCACTGCCCCTCCAGGCACGGCACCCTCAGCCGCGCACACAACACAACACAACTCAACACAACACGGCCGCTCCCGGGGCTCCGCGGGCCGCGGTACCTTGTTTGACACGCGGCTCCTTGGAGGCGGGCGCYGGTCGCGGCGGCGCGGTGCGGCTGCCCGGATCGGCGCTGGCGGCTGCCCCGGCCTGCGCGGCGCGGGCGCGGGCGGTGGCAGTGGCGGTGGCGGCCGCGTGAGCCGCGCTGCCCGCGCGCTGCTTCTTGTTGCGGCCGCCCATGGCGCCCCCGCGGCCCGGCGTGCGCGCACATCCGGGTACCACGCTCGGCGCGCGCCGCCTCTCATTGGCCAGCGCCGCCGCCTCTCATTGGCCAGCGCTCCCAGCGCACGCGCGCGGGCCGCGCGGCCTGCGTCGGCTTTTTATACATCAGCTCCTAGGACCGAAGGGCCAGTTGTGCGCCAGCGGGGCTCACGGAAGGTTCGGCATCGGAACCGAGATCCACGCCCGGAAAGAAATCGGGATTGGGATCGAGCACGGACGGCTACCGTAGCCAGGACCGGTGGGACTCTCCGTCGCCTCTCAGGGGGCGGGGTCGGAAGGGCTCCTCTCGCGCCGTGTGCTGCSCCACGCAGGGCATTGTGGGAGCGCGGCGGCTAAGATGGCGGAGGCCTTTGGGGATGAGCTCTTCAGCGTGTTTGAGGAGGACGCGGCCGCCGCTGCTTCTGGCGCCAAGAAGAGCAAAACGGGCCCCGCCGAGGGTGCCAGGAGGCCGGGGTAAGAGTGCGGAGCCGCGCTGCGGCAGCGGTACCGGGGGTGCTCTGGCGGCGGGGTGAGGGCTGTAACGCTGGGCCCGGCTCTGGCGGCGTGTTTGAACTGCTGAACTCCCTCGGGACCTTGGCAATGTGTGTCAGTGTTTGAAGGGAGGGTGCCAAGAGCATGCCGCCGAGCTCTTCGTGGTAGTGCCAAGCAATAGGGCAAGAGGCCGAAACTGWTGCACGGAAGTTTCACCTGAACACGAGGAGAACTTCTTAAGTGCGTGGGTGACTGTGCACTGGAGCAGATTGCTCGGAGTTTGTGTAGTCTCCCTTACTGGACGTATTTAAGAACTATCTGGATCCACTCCTGGGCAGTGTGTTCTAGGATCATCCTGCTTAAGCAGGGAGGTTGGACTAGATGACCTGATGTGGTCGCTTCATTCGACCATTCACTCGACCCATTCTGTAATTCTATGACCCACTTTCCCAGTATCCCTAGCTCTAAAGCTAGCCCTGGCTCTGTGGCCAGCTGGGGGGTGTGGGGACCTCGTGGCCAGCTTATCTGGGAACTGGTTTGAAATTCTATGCCTGTTTTAATGGGTGGAGTTACCTGGATTGTTCCCCAAGTGCAGTGGGATCACAATTCCCCTTAGGGTATATATTTTCTTTCCTGAAAATATGTAAATTAATGAGGCAAAATTTAAATGTCTTGTGTGTTTATGTTGCAGAAAACGATTGGAAGAAAAACCTTCAGTACCAGCAATAGTCAAGCCAAAAAGGGAAGCTGAGATTGATAGTACTGAAAATGTCGTTTTGGGAAAAAAGCCAAAATTGGAAGATGTGTTATCAGATGATATTAAGTAAGTGCTCAGCTTAATGTGTAAGGTAGTCCTAGCAAGTCGCCCTGGTTAGCCATGTGCCAGTTGGGAACAATTGATATAAAGTCCTTTTGCAGTGTTTTCTTGTAAAGATGAATTTGCGCAAGTTTCATTTTCCATTATCTGTTTAAGTGAGAACTTGCTGCCAGTGCA
This sequence comes from Alauda arvensis, assembly GCA_902810485.1. Taxonomy (NCBI): domain Eukaryota; kingdom Metazoa; phylum Chordata; class Aves; order Passeriformes; family Alaudidae; genus Alauda; species Alauda arvensis. The sequence continues at coordinate 1,313,370 of CADDXX010000090.1, read as the reverse complement.
GCCTCAGCAGTGATGAATTCTGGGTGTATTTAAAATAAATACATTTTAAATACATTTTATTTAAAATACTGTATACTTGTAGGCATTTGCAGTAGAAAATCTTCATGAATTTGTAGTTACTCATTAGAATTTGTGACTTGTGGTCAAAGCCATCRTTGATTTCATACAGAGAAGGAGATGGAAGCAGATGGGAGGAGGCAGGCTTGCTCTGTACCATGACAAGAGATATATAGTTGGCTTGGGGTACAGGTAGAATAAATTTGCARTAAGACAAACAAGGCTTTTGAGGCATCTTAGGTGGTAACTGCACAGTCATTTAGTCTTTATTATAATTTTTCTGAAGTTTAATGTCAGATTTTCTGTGAGAAGCTCACAAGAAGCCTTCTCAAAACACTGTAAACAAAGGGTAAATGTGTAAAACCAAAGCCAATGTTTTAAGTAACTTTCTGTGTTAGTGGTGCCAGTAGAATGTATACATCAGAAATAAACAGTTTCATGTRTTGGGACTTTGGTCCCTTCTTATGGCCATGAGAGAAGGAGCTGGTAGAGAGGAGCCTTGTCCTCAGGCAGGTGCTTGGGATGCTTCAAACTGCTCTTACTGTCTTGACTAGTAGCAGGCGTACACAGGTCTTGAATTTTGTTTCATTGTATCTTGAAAAAAGTCCTCATTTAATCATAAAACTTTATGTGATTAAGATTAAATGTGACCCAAGTGCCATTTTGTGGTGCAATTTTTGAGTCATTAGCTAAAATAGGTATATAGGGTAGCAAAAATTTAACTTAGCAGTAGTAATCTTGGTAGTAACCTCTGCAGCCTGTCCATGCCAAGACTGCACATCCGTTTTTTCTGATGTTGCAGTTAAAGCAGAGGTGAAATTCAACATGTTCATGTTTGTAAAAAACCGGAATTTTGAATACTTTTTTGCAATCCTAACTCATCTTTTTAGTCTGACAGATCTGATGCCTCAAGTAAAGGTGCAATCTGTGGAAACTGTTGAAGGTTGTACACATGAGGTGAGTGCCATGAAAAAATACATGAAAAACATAGACTTGTTACACCTAATATTGTGCTTCACTCCCAGTATAACAGTATTCTTTATTCTTCTTGCAATTATTATACCACAGTTGGAAAAGGCCTTTGAGATCATTGAGTCCAACCATTAACCTAGCCAAGTCCTCCCCTAAACCTTGTACCCAAGTGCCACATTTACACATCTGAAGTGTAAATGTGTTTCACTTTCACCAGGGGATGCCCGCAGTGCTACTTAGAGTGTTGTGGCCCAAGGGCAGGACCTGACACTTGATCTTGCTGAATTTCACACCATTGGTTTTTGCCCATTGATCCAGTCTGTCCTGATTTCTCTGCAAAGCTTTCCTGCACTCTAGTGGATACAGTATTTCATACTATGTTTAAGTTTGTGAAGAATTTGAAGTCTGCATCTGACACTGAGCATGCACAAAATGCACTTAAAAAATTAGTAGGGTATCTTCCAGAAGCAGTTTCAGTCATACTTACAATAAAAGGAGTGATTGTGAAAGACTTGATGGTAATGTTGATAGATTTCCATATTTGTAAGGTACCAAGAACACTTGAGGAAAAAAACCTACTGCTTAGTTAAACACGTTTCTGTTTGTAGTGTGATCAGTGTATTGAACAATTTCGCTATTCTGGTACAAGAACAAAAGACTCTCTTGTAAAGCTGATTACTGTTAAAAAATATATTTCAGTAAAAATTAAAAATTAGATTTTTTATGTGCAGAGTAGTAAAAATGGTCAATTTTCAAGTTGTATTGATAGACATAAAAATTCAAATATGAAAAATGAAACTATTAATGGTTTTTTCAATTAATATGTTCTTGAATCATCATGCATCCATATATGGCCATCAGAAAGAGTTTGTGTGAGAACCAAATATGTAAATTTTAACTTCCTTGTACTGTTATGGTCATTTTCTGTGCTGTTTTCCAGAACTAACTAAAATTAATTAGGGTATATTTAAAAGCTCTGTATAATCAGATTTCTGTAAGGCGGTAACTGTATATACAGTTGCWAATCAGGGTGCTAAAGCCCATGTGTGTCTACAGTTTTTGGCTTTTTTGAGATGTTTGGTAAAGGTTTTCCACCACTTAATAACTGAAGGGAGCTTATGTATTTAAAGTGAATAAATATTAGATATCGACCAGGAACAGGAATAAATACAGTGTATTTGGAAAGGGAATGTTATCAGTGTTAGCTCAGTAATTGCTTTGAACATCCACTGGCCAGAAGACATGACTGTGTCTTGGCTGAAAAGCTAGTGTTCCAAACTAGGTGAAGCAGTAGCATCTCACACAGGATGGCATATCAGAGAAGTGAGAGAAGCAGCACTGTTGGGGCAGGAGAATATAGAGATTGATTGGAAAACTCTTGAGAAGAAGGAATGAACTCTTGGCACATGAGCTTGTAGAAACAGAATAACAGAAATTCAAACTGGTTTTTATACACTTCACATTGCCAGAAATGTCACTGCTCTGGWCACAGAAATCTGCAACTGTTTTTATTTTAAATGTATTTCATAGGTTGCGCTTCCAGCAAATGAAGAATTCACAGGTCTGAAGCCAAGAACTGGAAAAGCTGCAAAAGTATGTGGTAGATTCAATTTATTTTTCTTTTTGTACATGCTTTACACAGCAGGTGAGAGTAGAGGGAAAAATTACTCACTTTGTCAAAAAGATGGTSTGTCATAAATAAAATGGATGTTTCTATGTTTAAAATTTGGTWGAGAAAATTATGTGGTTGAATGAGGTGGATAGGGTGTTAATGATGTCTGTTCTTTCTGTAACATCAGGCAGAGGCAGCATACTGTTCCTAAGMTGGTAGTGAAAATTGTCATTAGGGCAAGATTTTCATTTGCTACAAGATATAAGCAAAGATCTTAGGTATAAATACAAAGTCATTGCATAATACTGGGTTAAGGTCAGCGGTACAAGTATTACAAGTATCGGCAGGTTTTAATTCCTGCCTCTAATTTACAMGCTAGGTCAGTCAGAAAATTAGTTAGATGTAAGTCTGTCTTAAATTTCTACAGTGTTTCTGCTTTTTTCCTTCCAGGAATATCCATTTATACTTGATGCCTTCCAGAGAGAAGCTATTCTTTGTGTAGATAATAATCAGTCTGTGTTAGTGTCAGCTCACACATCAGCTGGTAAAACTGTCTGCGCAGAGTAAGTACTTTTCTAACAGCCTCTAATGAAAAATAGTGTGATGTCCCTTYTGTTACTTTCTTGAACCATCAGTAGGTGTTGCATCCCAATTTCTTGATACAACATTTGGTACATCAGTGTGAAATTTAAATTGACTACTCTTGAATATAAAAATTATATCTTTCATCACATAGCAGGTAGTGAAAGGCTAAATTTGTGTTTAAGCTTAGCTTTTACTTTTAAACTGTCAAGGTGTTATTATATAGATTGAAATGGAAGTTCCTTCATTACAGTTTTTTGTAAATCTAGAAAAAATACCTTTGTTTTCTAGCCCCTGKCTAGAGCTATTAAGAACTTTCTTCTGTGGTTTTTTTGCTTTGTTAGAAGCATTGGTTTGATTTAGTCAGCAGCTTCTCTGTCAGGGTTTGGTTCAGATGGTGAAGTGCTGACCTGAAGTGAGAAGTGAAACATACATGAAGATATATTAGTGCATGGGTTAAAGTAATAATAGTGTTGTTGGGACACGGTGACAGTTTTTTAATTAAACTATATGTACTGATGTGTATGTAGTTGCACTGAATTTAATAAGCTGGATATGAAATGCTAGTTATACTAGAACATGGATTCAAATGCKGTGTATCATTCTCTTGGTGTTCTAAATTGCACAATTTATTTTGTTCTTAAGCACAGTAATATGCTGTGTTCCTGACTGTTGTTAATATGGATATTGTTTGAATACAGGTATGCAATTGCCCTGGCTTTGAGGGAAAAGCAGCGTGTGATATTTACAAGTCCAATTAAAGCTTTGAGTAATCAGAAGTACCGTGAGATGTATGAAGAATTTCAGGATGTTGGTTTGATGACTGGGGATGTCACCATTAATCCTACAGCTTCTTGTTTGGTAATGACAACTGAGGTAAGATCAGATGTTAATTCTTGGTCAGTGATTTCTTCCACGCTCTTTTGATTGGGGAGGTCTAATTTTAAAAGACAAAAATGGCCTAGTTAGGGTAGAAAAATGTTCTAAAGTTCACTATGACTCATTTGAATGTTTTGACTTTCAGYTATTTAAAAAGTTAGGTAAATCTCTGTGTACTTACGCTTTTGAACCATAAGTCAGGAACTTCTGATTCTAATGTGGAAAAAGTCGGAATTTAATTTCTGAGTGCTCAATTTAACTGAGTATTCTGTACATRTGAAATGCTGGAAGTTTAATTTCCTAAATCCCATGGTCAGTATTTTGTTCTGGAACGGCAAAATAGGGAGAGCAAAACCATTGAAGGATAGGTGAGTGGTTCACAGTAGGTGGTAGAACTCTAGRAATATGTAGCTTTTCACTTTTGGTAACAAAGTACTGTTTACAGAGATTTCTGTCATTTCTGTTGTAGAAACATATGAGTTGGAATTTTCCTCTTTTTGCCTTTACCTCAAAGGAATAGGCATAACTTTAGTCGTGAAAGATTAGAGAGATTGAATTATTTGATTTCTGACAAAAKATTTCCTCTTAATCAGGAGGGAGGTTATCTATTAGGATGGGGTAAAAAGAGAWCTTGGCAGAAGTAGAGCTGTAACTATTATCTGCCAGTGGAAGCTTGTAGAAATACGTTGTTTCATTCTTTCCCATTCCTTTCAGAGAAACAAGTTTTTCTCAGGTAGTGAGATTGTTAGATTGGAATGAACTTGGAAAGCATCTCAAAACCTGTCTTTAAATGATTTTATGTTTTGTGCAAATACGATTTTATATATCCATGTAATTGTGAAACAAAATTTCTGGCAATTTCTTACTGATGTCCATGTAACATGACTTGTTATTTCATGTGAAGGGACTCAACTTTTGCTTCCTTTTCTAGATCTTGAGAAGTATGCTTTACAGAGGTTCTGAGGTTATGCGTGAAGTCGCATGGGTTATTTTTGATGAAATTCACTACATGAGAGATACAGGTATATATACTGTTTTTCTTTTCAAATCTTTGAGTTTTTATCCCCCARACCAATTTCTTTTTCTTTTGAAGAATTAAGTCTTATTTTCTCTTTTAAAATCTGTCATCTTTTTGTATAAATAATTAATAACTTGTTTCCTACTGAATTTATATAAATATGTGCTGCAGTTTGTATTTTCTTCATGAAAGCAGAAACGATTTCAAGGGCATTTGATATACCCCAATTGTGTAGAGGAGATTTGTTTTATTTTTTTGTCTTATTTTGTTTTTAAGTCTGTTTTTGGCTTTATACCAAACATACTTGGATCGCATAAATTTCCCATATGCCTTTCTATTTTCAGAACGTGGTGTGGTTTGGGAAGAGACTATTATTTTGCTTCCTGATAATGTRCATTATGTGTTCCTTTCTGCAACTATTCCAAATGCCCGTCAGTTTGCTGAATGGATCTGCCATCTTCACAAACAGGTGATACACTGTACCTCTATGCTTTTTGTCTTGTAGCATAATACTGTCTGTTTGGTTGATAACTGAGTATCTTTTTAATCATTTTATTGCTTATAGATGACAGTATAGCTCTGTCCTGGCTTTTGTAGCTGTATTCCTACTCTTATAGATACACTGGCTGTTGCTTCTGAATAGGAACATTAGAGGTGTTTCTTAATGTTTATTTTCCACAATTGTTTAGGCACTTGCCTGATTTCAGTAAACATTCTGAGTTATGAAACATGGTGAACATACATGGATTTTCTGAGGGCTGATAGACAAGAGGTTATTGGGAGAATTCGGCTGAGAAGCTCTGTAAAAGGCCATGTAGAAATCAAAAGCAAATCCTAAACCCATAAGAAATATACATATATATATATGCTTGCAAGCAAGTGAGAAAAGTGTTATCTAAGAAATCTATCCTGTCCCGTGACCTTTAATTTTTAAATTCTATTCTGTTTTTTTCTAAAACATGCTTTTATTGCAAAGACTTTGTGAGTTAGATCTGGGGAATTCGTTAGTAACAGGAGGTTGGTCCCATTTAAAAAATATCCTGGAGATTGATTCTTATATTGTTTGTGATGAAGGGAGTATAATATAAAAGATGTCTACTTGGCTTTATATTGCAGACCACAAATAAATGTGGTTTGCACAAATAAAATATACATAAATGAAGATTTATGTAATATTTAATGTTTTAAAGGAAGTGGATTTTTTTCCTAGACAGGCCTTGATGCACCAAAACCTTAAATGCTCATGAAAGTATGCTGTGAGTCTTTCTTAGGCGTCTCAATGATTCTTCCGGATTTTTTTACAAATTAACAAGTTTTCCTTTGATTTTAGAAGATGTTAATATTTAAAGTCTGTCTAATAATGCTGAAAGAAATAGTGGCTAACTATATTTCTTGTTTTAATGAGAAAGAATTTTTGTAGGTAGCTTGTGTTCTAAAATATTTCAACCTTTCATTTTCTTAAGCAATGTCATTAGTACAAAATCCAAATTCAGGAAAGAAAATTTGTTATCTTAGTTTCTGAAAGACTTACTTTCTGGTTTTTAGAAAGTTGTGTTTTAATAGTAATGGATTTTATAAGCAAGTTATACTACAATGCAATTAACAAAATATTTATGTGAATTCCTTCTTTATAGCCTTGCCATGTGATTTACACTGACTATCGACCCACTCCACTGCAGCATTATATATTTCCAGCAGGAGGAGATGGACTCCATCTGGTTGTTGATGAAAATGTAAGGAATACTCAATTTGTCTGAAAAATAGTTTTCCTCATTTAACAGTCAAAATCTTGAGCTCTTGGAAAATTTGGATAGGCTGTACAAGTGATGTTTTTGTTAAGATTAAGTACGAGTGAGTAATGGTTATCTCTGAATGGCTTTTAGATTTTTGGARTCTTATACAAGAAATTGGTTTTATTATCTAATGTCATGCAATCAGCTGAGTAATACTTCCCTGAGATGTCTTAAGTGCCCACATCCTTGCTTGTTTTCTAAAATGCATGCTGCTTTCTGTAGATCTGCAAAGTAGTTGAGGCTTCTTGTACTGTTTCTACCTCCCAAGAAAATATAGTGGCCTGTAAATTTGACTTTAGTCAAGGGGCCAAAATAYTTTTTTTTTAGGTGTTTTTGAACTAAAAACTTGGTCAAAATTTATCATTAGCTTGCTCAGCAGTAACTAATGCCATAAACAGTAGGCCTGCTTTGGGCAGTGTAGTTTCATGTGGACATTCCTAAAAGTCAGTTTTGGTACTGTGTCATTCAACGGGTCTAGTATGGTTGGTTGTGTGGTGGGTAGAACAATGAGCAGTAACTTCAGAGACACACCAGTATAATTGTGAGCTGTCACACTGACCTAGTAAACTCTTCTAATAGCTTATGAATTGTTTTTGTTGCTTTACCTGTGTATATTTGGGGTAATGCCACTGGCTGTGTAAAGCACTAAGTATTTTTCAGTGGGCTTTATTAGTAACTATTTACAAAGACTGTGTTTTACATCTAGGGGGATTTCAGAGAAGATAATTTTAATACAGCAATGCAAGTGCTTAGAGATGCAGGAGACTTGGCAAAAGGGGATCAGAAAGGAAGGAAAGGCGGAACAAAAGGTGAGTTTGAACCCATTCTGAGGTAATTTTTGGTATACATTTTTCAATGTTCTGTGCAAGTTATGCTTGTGTCTCAATTACTCCATAAGATACTTCTTGCTGTAAAATTTAATTTAAATTAATGTAATCTTTCTGCAGGTCCTTCAAATGTTTTTAAGATTGTGAAGATGATCATGGAAAGGAATTTCCAACCTGTGATTATTTTCAGCTTCAGTAAGAAAGACTGTGAAGCCTATGCACTTCAGATGACAAAGTTAGATTTCAATACAGGTACAGAGAAATCCAGTAGAATTCTATTCACAGATGTAGTTTGTTATGAAATATTACTTTTCCTGTTGAACATTTTGTGCAAAACTGAAAGGAAAATACATACTGCTTTTTTYATTTACTGTGCTGATACCTCAAGCTGTATTCAATAGAAAGGTATTGGTGCACAGATACTTGGTCATTGTAATGTCAAATTGTTCATTGATTTTAAACTTTATTTCTTGCTCCAGTATGCCATTTATTGTAATAATAGAACAAGGGTTCCTAGAAAAATTTGTCTATAATGGGACAAGGCTGATCACAAAAAAGTATTACCCTAAATTTTCATGCTAGGTTCATTAGAAAAACAGTATACTCTCAAGTTCAAACAACTGTATAAYAAACCACTAGACTGTTCTTTCTCAGTAGTGCAATCCAGTTTTCTTTATTTCCTTCTTCCTCTTTTTTCTCAAAGTAAAAAACAAAAGGTAAACAAAGTTTTTTTCATCTTGGACTAAGACCAAGCTTTGCAAATAAATTGAAACTCATTGCTTCTTGGCAATATAAAGAGTTTTAACAAAAATAAGGAATTTGTGGTAAATCAGTGTGCTCTTTCATGTTTGTGAGTTGCTCAGGGTTCTTGCCTGCTTACTTGCTCCAGTCTTTGCCCATTTCAGTTCAGTGTGGCACAACAATGCAGGTGTTTCTGTCAGAAAATTTAAAGATACCTGTAAATGCAGAGGTGCATTTTCATGTTTTCTTCAGAATTACACCTTTGAAGGTATATTCTTGATATTCATACTACTTAGTGGAAAAGGGTGTAAGCTTTGAGAGTTAACAGGGAAGAACCTCTATGTCCATGCAGACAGGGACTAGTAGATGAAAGAGTAGCAGGGGAGGCTTATAAAATAGGCGGGGAGCACATAAGACTGATAGATCCCAAGCTTGGACATAGCTGAAGTTTGGACTATTCTGAAAGGTTTGTTCTAGTTTTCTTTTTCCTGATCGTCTGCTTCTGGTTACCACCTGGCTCCTGTAGGCTCATTGAAGTCTTGATCACCTGACCCAGTGTGGGTGGTCTTGTGCAGACTCCACAGTATTCCACTCAATTTTTATTGTATGATTTTGTAAATATTAAAATGTGGTATCGCTTTATTTATATCTGGTATTAGCCTGCTGCATTTTGTAATAACTTACAAATTGCCTTCTTAGATGAAGAAAAAAAAATGGTTGAAGAAGTCTTCAATAATGCAATTGATTGTCTCTCAGATGAAGACAAAAAGCTTCCTCAGGTGAGTGGAGATTGAAAAGGGTTCTTTTGAATATCCTGTTTTCTGCAACTTGTGAAGCTGTGGGTGTTTTGTAGAGGGTGCATTTATTATAAAACTGGATAATCTCATTCATCTCTCCAGGTTTTAGTATCTCCTGCATTGCYTCTTGTCATGAAAGAGGTGGTACGGATTCCTTCCATTTGCAATTCCATATGTCAGAATTAGAAGTGGAGTTCCTMCCCCTTGTTTTATTTTTTCCAATTACATTTTAAAGTAAACATAAGAGTTTATAAAGAGGTAGAYCTGGGTTAAAGCAGCCTGGAAATAGTTTGAGTGGGAGTGCAGTATGCACTTAGCAGTTATTGATTGATGAGGCTTTCAAAAGTTGCATTGATGCATCTGCAATCCAATTTATTGTATAATGACTAAGCATAGTGATGTTTTCTTATCTTTACAGTGGAAAAATACAAGCTTCTAAGCAGAATATTACAAGATTGCAGGGGTAGTTATTTTATTTCAAATTGGGAAATAGTGAATTACATGAACACTAAGAGCAATGTTGAGGCTTTCCATACGGCTTTTAGTAACAAATGCTAAAATTTGTTTGCTGGTCTTTTGTATGTTTCTTCCCAGGTTGAACATGTGCTTCCCCTTCTGAAGCGAGGAATTGGTATTCATCATGGTGGTTTGCTTCCTATCTTAAAAGAAACCATAGAAATCCTTTTCTCAGAAGGTTTAATAAAGGTATTTTTCATGCCCATCCATAGTTTGTTGTGAATACATGGCTGGTAATCCTGAAAATCAAAGAAGCCTTAACTCAGAGTGTATGCTAGGATTACAATGGAGACCTACATATGAGTATYTGAATTCAGAGTGGCTAACTAAAATATTTTCTTCAACTATTTTATGTTATGTCTTGCTCACATAAATGACTGTGGACATTTGCCAGGCCGATTGTTTGTTGTTCTAAGGACAAATACTCAGAAAAATGTAACATTAGATCAAAGTTCTGGTGGTTTTTTTGAATAGCTAACTCCTGTTTTCTTCTTGCAAACTTGAATATTGAAATTAATTACTATTATTGATTMATATGATTTGCACTCCATCATGTTTTCTTTTGGAGTCTTTAATGTGGTCCCATCTACTTAGTTTTCGTGCTTTCCCAGAAAACATACAGGAAGACCGAAAGAAGGTTTTGGTCCAGTTTTTAAGTAATGAGTATGTATATATTCCCTGTATTGGCTGCACAGATGTATTAAAATCCAGAGAGGTTTTGTGTAGCAATCTCACTATTTTCATGTTTGCTTGAAATCTGTTTTTATTTTTGCTTGCTTAACTTCAGTCTGTTTATTTAGGCCTTATTTGCAACAGAGACTTTTGCTATGGGAATTAATATGCCAGCCAGAACTGTGCTGTTTACAAGTGCCAGTAAATTTGATGGGAAAGATTTCCGATGGGTAAGTAGTAAAGAGGTTCTGTCAAATAACTGAATTATTTAAACCTTATTAGGATTACATTTACTCTTGGTATGTTCACCTCAATGTAGTAGAAAATACTTTCTCTTTCTTCAAAAATCTTCCTGTCTAATCCATATATAGTTAATACACTAATTTCTGAAAACAAGGCTTTTCAGATTATCCATGAGATTGTTTAATAGATACATCAAAAAGGAATCAAATAGAGGTTAGCAGCCGACATTGGATAAGACTTCTGCACACCTTTTCCAAATCTGTGAGACCCAGATATTTTATTCTGTATCAGAGAACTCTGAAGAGGAAATGGGCTTCATGTCCTACCATAATGATCACTAATTTTGACAGACCCAAGAAAAGAGGTCATTTTACCTTGGAAGAGTATTGTTYTCTTACAGCAGAATTTTTTGCATAATTATAGTCTTTTAGACATTAAAGCCAGGTATGTGGTTTCCTTAAAACAAAAATGAGGTCTTGCAAATCATCGCAGCAAAGCTTTGTAAGAGCCAGGGCTTATCCTTCAAAGGTGGGAAATTTGTGATGAACAGGACAAGTGACTTGACCTATGTGTTAAGAAGTAAACATTTTTTCAGTCTTAGTTTGGGCTGTACATTTTCACTATTCATTCTGATTGCGTGTCTGGAAGATATATACAAGAGTAGTTTACTTTTGAGATAGCAGAAATGTGGAACTTGTGAAATTATTTAGCACAGTTTGCCTAAGTAGTTTTTGAAATCTGAACTAAAATGAAACTTGGAATTTTGAGAATGCAGTTCCACAGATGACAAAACTCCTATTATATAACTTGCTGAGACATAGGTAACCAGTTGTACCTGCCTCTTGTCCATGTCCCAGTTCTTCTATTTCACAGTTAGGAGGCATAAAAATAGTCTTTTTGCAAGTATTAGTATATTAATGTTATTCTTGAATAATTTGAAATAAAAGATACATTTTTTCAAGATGGTAGAGAGGCATTGTCAGAATGTTGAAGATCTATTGTCCCTCCACCATGCTCAGCAACCTTCCATTATAAGACATTAGTAAAATGGTTTTCATGCKTATTTAGATGATGCACCATGATATGGAGCTATAAAAGCATTAGTTAACTTTTACTGCTGACTTACATTATTCATAGTCATGGATTTATATTGTTGTTTAATGGTAATTATCAATAATGAAGTCAATCTGGATAGCTCCTTGATAAATTAGATAACTCTTCTTTGCTAATTTGCATACATCATGTCACTTAACATCTGATTGTAATTAGCACATTATATGTTCCTGCTATTTTCTTGATGTTTGTTAATTTCTTTTTCTCATTTTATTGTAGATATCCTCAGGTGAATACATTCAAATGTCAGGTCGTGCAGGCCGCCGAGGTATGGAYGACAGAGGAATTGTAATTCTTATGGTGGATGAAAAAATGAGTCCAACAATTGGCAAGCAGCTTTTGAAGGTAGGAGAGACATCATTTTGTTTCTATTCTCCCAAGATCATGTTCACTTGAGTCATATTATGTGGAAAACGAATCACTTTAGACAAGAAGATCATGTAGAAAATGACAAAACTCCTAAAGCTTGAGCTTTCGGTGAATTCTCATAGGAGTTTCTGTTGTGAAACAAAGTCTTAAGACTAATACCATCCTTATTTGTACAAAAGTAGTATCATCCTTCTTTGTATAAAAGGGCGATCAGGCAGGATAAATAGAACTCTGTCCTGTTTTCCTAGTGRTAGCAATACTACTGCAGTATTCTGTTTGTTTCTTGCTGACTGCCATCAGTTTAAGGATTATGGTGAACTAGGAAAAGGTTTGAGCTTTCACAAGAGTTGATAAATTCTTGGTTYTTGGTGGTGATATAAACCTTCGTTAATGGACTGTCAGTGTGGTTGATGAAATGGATAAGGTCATGCAAAAATGAGGTACGTGCAATAAAGAGGAAGAACAAAGTGGCTGTCAGCGCACTAAAATCTACTATGGAGAAATTGACAGTTCTTGCAGAAAATGTTGAWGTTTGGAAATTAGGAGGTTAGAAAAAACACTTGTGGTTGAGATGAGCATTAAATTACAGGGCTTCCCCAAACTGTAATGGGAGTTGTTACAGACTGTCACACTAATACCCTCTTGCTTTCTAATTTGGATATKAAGTACCCTACTCATTACACTTTTATTTAAATTCCATGGCAAAAAAAWAACCACAAAAATAATCTATTGTGTGAGTTGCCTGTGAGGCTTCTTACATTAATTGTGCACACACACTAAAATTGAAAATTTGGGGGAGTTACACTGCACTCTATTTAGGAGCTTGTAGCCTTAGTGCAAAGAGAGGTCATTTGTGTTAAAGCAGCATTTAGAGTATTATTAGACTTAGTATGAATTGTGGGAATCATCTTCATCTCAAGTCAGCATCTAGTTATGTTAATAAAAGGCCAGTAATTGTTGACCAAGAAAAGGAGGTGCTAATGTTTTTTTTCAGGCAAATTAAGAACAAGGGGGAAAGTACCTACRTGGCTGCTGTTAATTATGCAGATGTGGATTCTTTGTTGTGTGTCTTGATCTGTCAGTGCTTCCTCTTAATCCATAACACATAATATATGTAATTTTGTACATGTACCTTTTATACTTCAAGACAGTAGTATTTACTTTAATGAATGCTGCATTRTAGTTAACTAACCAGAAATCAGTAAATTAATTTTCAGAAATATTCATGGTATGGTAGCATTACATTTTGTTTTAATATGTTAGTCTTGATTTGATTTTGATTGCTTAGTGGAGTGTACTTAYATTTATTTCTTCATGTGCACTCTTAATGCATGTGTACATCTCTGAGATGTACGAAGACTAAGATTTTTAACTGGGTTTATGTGAGTTTTTAAGACTGTTTAAGAAAACAGATGTAATTTTGTCATACTTGCTATTAAAACGATTTTACACATTTATACTTGCTCAGCTTAAAAATGAAGAGCAGGATATCAAAAATGAGAGAAGCAAAACAGAATCCTTATAAATAGTATTTATAAAGAACTCCCCAAAAAGGTTAATTTATAAGAAATAATTGTTAATAGCTTAAGAAAAAAATAGTATTTCAAGTATTTATCTTTWTACTTTAAGAGGTTATAAGCTCACCCATTCAGAAGGTGGGATTTTTTTAAAGTTTGAAAATTCAACAGTTTGAGAACTACAGAACTTGATCTGAATGAATTAAGGCAGAAAAAGAAGTAGTAGATCACTTACTTTCTTTTTGACTTTTACTGCTTCTGGGGTTTTTATCAAGATTTTAAGGAAATAGTAAAGACTATTTCCCTCACTGAAACTGCAAGACCTTTGATTTTTTCCCCCTTTTGAATGATAAGGAAATAAATGGGAAAAATAATGGCTTTTGCTGTGTATGCTATATCTTGCTTCTTCTCCACTGATCTAAATTAATTAATGTATTTCATTAATTTTTGACACTACTTCCCTTGTGAGCAAAGATTGACTTTTAGAATTTTCTGAAAAACATCAGGAGTGGCTAAAATGAAGGTATTGATGTTTCTGTAGCTTCTGTAACTATTAGCCAATTGCTATGAAGGTAGTAAAAGTAACCTTTTATGAAATTAGCAGTACAGCACCAAGAAACCCCTTCTTATTTTCCCTCTTAAATACAAACTTGTCTAGAGGAAATTCCATGTCAAACAGGCCAAGAARATCAATACAGACTAAAAATTCTACTGTATTTACAGTTCGTAGTCATCATTAAGTGTGTCTCAGTTAGATTTCMCTTAATGATAGTCTTTTTGATAGTWAGATCRTGGTCATGCCTAGTGGTAGCATTCTGCTCTCAGGATAAGCTAAAGATTTATTGGAAAAACTCCAGAAAAAATAGATCAGCCTTATTGAGAATGATCAAACATTTACATGAACATTTTTGTCATAGCTTTTCAGCCCTAAAGTGTGTCTAATCCAAACCATTTCCTGAACACTAGAGCAAAACATCTAGGAATTGTGTTGTCAGCTGCCTCCCGCTGCGGCCGGTGTAGTGAGAGCTTTGAGCGCATTGGTACCAGCAGCATTGCTGCAGCTGTGCTGCTTGGCTGTGGCACTGCTCATTGCAACATTGTGTACACTACTCCAGACTTACAGTCAGCATTCCCTCCTTAGATGGCGTTCTTACAAGAGTTTTGTAAATATTTCCTAAACTCAGTCATGTACATTTGTCTTCTGCAGTGTAACTAAGGGTTCTTTGTTTATCCTTAGCATTTACTTGACCACTGAATATTTAGTAAACTGGTGATTTGCATGAATCTGTAAACTTAAATGCTTACAAGACTATTGGGGCAGCTTTCTGAAGATGCAAAATTGTAATTGTACATTTGCATGATACATGATAAGAACCATTTGATTGGAAGCTTTTTTTTGTTTCCTTACTTAAAATCTTTAGCTATATTGTGTTAGTTTAGGTAGGGAGTGTAAAGCTTGTTCTTGATGCTAGATAGCCTTTGAAACCAGTGCAGCATCTCTCCAGTTGGAACTTGGCCATTCCTACAGAGAGAGTTGAGTTACTCAACAGTGATAATTTGTTATGTCTCTAAAAGACAAAAGCCTTGAGCTAATTATGAATGATGATTGTACTCCGAAAGACAATGTGCTATGTAAATAGGTTTTTTGAACTTTGAATTTGAGCCTATCAGTGCTTTGCATCTACTTACTCCATCACAGGAGAAGATAGATGGACTGAAAAATTCAAAGAAASCACAGAATCATCAAAGTTGGAAGAGACCTTTAAGATCACCAAGTCTAACTGTCAACCCAGCATTTAYCAGTGCAAGCACTAAACCAAATTAGCCAGTGCCACATCCACCTTAAAAACACCTCCAGGGATGGTGACTCCTCCACCTCCTTGGGCAGCCTGTTCCAGTGCCTGACACCTCTAACAATGAAAAAATTGTTTCTGATATCTAATCTGAATAACCCCTGTCTCAGTTTAAGGCCATTTCTTTGTGTCTTCTCCTTGTAGGCACAGTAGAAGGCCCCTACCTTACTAACAACCTCCTTTCAGGCAGTTGTAGAGGGCAATTCCCCTGAGCCTCCACTTCTCCAGGATAAACAACCCCCATCTCCCTCAGGTGTTCCTCAGAAGACAGGATCTCTAGATGCTTCATGACCCTTGTTGTCCTTCTGTGGACATGGTCCAGCACTKTAAAGTCCTTTTTGAAGTGAGGGGCTCAGAAGGTGCACCTTCTGACAGGACTCTGGAGAGTCGCAGGACTCTTTGGCRTCTGACCTCATCAATGCCAATCCTTTCCCCAGTTCTGCTTGGTACACCCTTTCTGATACAGGAATAGAATATATTTGTCTGCCAAGGTGAAAAATACCTTAATATGCTTACTTGTCTTTTGCCTGTGGAATATAAAGTGCCCCAATTCCAAACTGTAGGAGATACTCCACTAGCTACATCTAGTTCCTTGGCAGAGCCTTCATTTTATAGAGCTGGCTGTACTGCCTTATTTGGCCTGTATGCTGCTATGAAAAGTCTCTTTGCATTTTATTTTAATTCTTAAATTGCTTTATTGTACCAAGCAAACGAGCATGACAGTAATTCAGACAGTTCAATAGTTTCCTCTGCAAACATCAGCTTAGCATGCCATCTTAATTATGCTATGGTACTTTAGTTTGACTCAGAAGTTACTTCTAGGAGGGAATAAAAAGCCTCAGGAATTGAGAAATTACCAAATCCTACATCAGAAATAAATACTTCAGCTGGGGGTTGGCACTAATACTTACTGGAAAAGACATTGCAAAATCTAAAGTAATAGATTGTCACTAGTGGTTTGAGGACAGTAAAATGTTATTCTGAAGTTGTGACATAGGTGAGAATCACAATGAAACGTAGTTTGGATACTTTATAAAACATACTTAGATAAAAATAATTTTAATGTGAAATAATTTTTTTTACTGTAAACTGCCAACCTTTTCTTGTCCTTATGAAGCATGCATTGCAGGAATTTTCCAGGCTTTGATTCAGGAAGGTACTTAACTTCTAACCTTAATTTAAAATCGCTTTAAAGTCAGCAAGATTCTAGCATGAAACCACAGAGATCAGGGAAATGGATAATCAAACACCTTTGTGAACAGGGTCACAGTTTTGTATATAATTATGCAAGCCARCAGATGGAAGAGAATAGCTGTTCTTGTTGATCTTTGCAACCAAAATGTAGGAAAATGGGGTGCATCAAATGGTATGTAAAATGGTTTGTCATTCTTGAACTTCAGCTCAGGATTTTCAAGAGCCTGTAGGACTAAGCTAATGGGTTTTATTTATTATTTGTGGTTGCTGCTTTAGTACCACAAAATACTTCAAGTTTTATTTCAGTCTGTGGAAAGCAGTTTTCCTGCTGGATTTTTGGAAAATGTGCTTTGGTAAACTCATCACTACGAATGTGAAATGCATTTTGGCTGAGCTAGATTTTTTTTCTTTGCCTTCTTAAAAAGGWTTGAGATGAACAGATGACAAAAGGTACTTTTAAAAATTTATATTTATACTAACGTTTTGTAGAAGTAGGTAGTCTTTGCTAGAGCACGCTTTTCCTTTAAGCTAAAACATAGTGCATATTTACTGAAATTGTAAAGTGTCATAAAATAAATGCATCACTGTCTTGATAACTATAGTGGCAAATCTGTTGAGGATGTCAGCTAGCATCTTCTTGAAGATAGAGATACCATTTGTTTTTTTTCAAAAACAATGAGACCAGAACTTGGAGTTCCCAGCCTGAAGTAAAACTACTGATGACTACAATTGTAGCCTACTGCATTAGAGAGGGTAAATGGGTGAAAATTTCCATCTTTCAAAATTAACTTGAGAAGATAGTATTAGCAGGCRAGAGAAACAGAGTTACAGTGCTTCCAAGTCTTTTGTTACAACTAGAGCATTTGTAGAATCCCAGCTTGAGGTATTTTCACCAGCAAAGGCTGCTGAAGCAGTATTTTGCCACCCACAGTGGCTTCTGTTTGTGCTGGTGTAACTGGTTTGGGGCAAAGCAGTGAGCCAGATTGGTAATAAACTTATGCTTAAAATAGTAGTTTACCATTGTCTGCTAAAAATAACCTCACAAAAAAGTTATTATAATTGGTTTTTAAGTTGTGCTAATGTAGCTTAGGGTAAATCTGCTATCAGTGTWACTGCATGAGGGTTTTTTATATTTCTGAGAGAGCACTGAATACGTGGTAATTCTATTATTGATGTTTGGAAAAAAGCATGTCATTATTTCACAAAAAGTGTTTCTTTGTCTTACAGACATGTCAAGCAGTCWCTTGCATTTTTATTTAATGAGTGTTTTAATAGAAGTTTGTAACGATGATTTACAGACAGCCAAGTCTGCTTATTTTCCCCTAATGACAAAAAAAGGGGAAATACCTTTTAATCATATGGTTTTGTTTGTTTGTTCTGTTCTTTGCTCTTTTTGTAAACTGTTTTGTTATTTCCTTTCTGGAAACTCATTGATTCAGTTTATTTCTGGAAACACTGATAAGCAARTGAAACTGTCATTGGACCAAATTGGCGTAAATTATGTCCTATATTATATCTAATTTCATCATTATGGGAGATGCTTTATTGTTGCTTTGCAAATTAATTAGTTTCAGACAGTATTTCCCATTTGATGTTCCCATGACAGACTGGGGAGCAAGAAAGWTATGTGCAGAATTTGTTACTCTCTCTTCATGGGAACAGATTTAAAAATGTAAATATTTTTCTCCTGCTGTAGGAGAGAGTAGAGGCAGTAACCCTTACCAAATTTATGTCTTGCTCAACACTACATGCCATTATGCAGCAATGACAGCACTCACRTCTCCAGTTAGACAAGGCTTCCACATCTTAACAGTAATTAAAAAAAGAAAAAAATGCTGTTTGTATCAATCTTCCTCATCCCAATCTCTGTATCTTTCTAGTTTCTGTGGGTAAGAAATTGTCATACYGGTAAATTTGGAATCCCCTGTTAGATTGGTTGGTTGTGTCAAGAAGAGGATCTGCTCTGATATTATTGGCAGTTGAACAGGGAACACTGTATAACAGCTATAGTGTTCATACTCTTGTACTTTTTTTAGCTTTTGACTGAATTACTTCTGTAGTGAATTGTTTATGGTTATGTTCCTGATTTTTAACATTATCAGCTTAATYCAGTCATTCTTTTACATATATCTAATAACCCAAATCTTGGAAAACTTGAAAAGGTGCTTCTGTTAACTTAAAATTTTTTGAGGAGTGGTTGCAAGTGCAAAGGGGGATCATTGATTTCTGAGAACTTCAGTTGATATATGCAGACTGTTCTCATGTATCCAGGCAATTGTCATTGAGAGGGATGAAAAAGCTTGCAAAGATATTCTGCTTTCTAAAAACTATTCAGAAAAAAATATTTTGCTGCAGTCTTGTTAAATTTTTGAGGTGAGGGAGACTGTCCTCTTTGAAGGAATGACAGGCAGGATTACTTGCACAAAGGAGGCTGGAGAACTGTAATGGTAATTCTTCAAGAGCAGTAAGTCATGGATGCAGTGCATGTTTCAAAGTGACTTCTTGATGCCTGTTCAAGGCTGTCTTTCTCACAGCTCTGATAAAGTCAGGCTTTTGCTTGGTCTTCTGCGTTGAGTGTGTTAGTGGTTCTTCCCTTCTCTAATATGGAGCATTTTGTACAAAGACAAGGGTGATGCTTCCTCAGAGGCTGAGAGATATTGAGGCAGATGATGGTGTAGCCTGGCTTGTTGAAGAGAAGGTTGATGTATTTTGAAARGAGGGCCTCTGGTAGAGGATGAAATAAGTGCTTCACAGTATTTTTAAGTAAGTAAAGTAATCAATCTGGGAGCCAGTGGCAAAAGGGTTGAGCAGACAAAGGGGTTTCAAGAGGAGCAAACCATCATGAAGAAAATGTAAGTAAAAACTGCTTTATGTCTTATTATGTCTTGGGAATAAGCAAAATCCAGCATAGTKGAATACTTTATACTGTCAAAACTCTTTGAAAGTAAGTTAGGAAGGAAAAGCCTACCTYTTCCATTTTCCTGTCAGTAATATATCCCATCTTCCCTCCCCTCCTGTCACTTGCTTCTCTCCACCGTATGTATCTGACTTTAGATGACTTTAGGTAAGCACTTACTGTCTCTTCAGTAACCATGGCTATCTTTAGTATTGGCCATAAAAGGCTGATTGGCTACTCATGCCTTGAATGTACTTAGTATAAAAGAACAGCTGTATTTGGGTATAAGGTTTTCTAATGCAGCTGCAAAATTTGGATGTTGCTCCTAAATCAGTGAAGCAAGGGCATATGGGTGATTGYTCCCTGTTAGGTGTGAGTCTACTGATAGCCTGGGCTAGTAGATAAAGAATAATGCATGTTGCAGTACGTGCTGGCTGTGCTAAAGGCTGTGCTGTAATACAGTAGAGCTAGTGTGGTCATATTTCATTTGAAGAAGTAGCAGTTTCAGTTTTCAGACAAAATAAGCTTCCAGAACTCTTGATTTCAAATGTATTGCTTAGAGGGCACTGGAAAGACAAGAGTTTGTGCAACTTGGAGAAAGATATGTTTATGAGATGATGGAATAGGAAAAATTTCTTGCCAAAACAGAATTTGTATTTTAACTGCTGCTGTCTTAATAGAATGATCATATTTTTAAATTGCMAATGCTGATCATGTGTTTAAAATAAAAATTGCCACACAGCAGCTGGCTCAAACATCGCCTTTCAAGTCAGCCTGCTTATATAATCTCTGAAATAGCTGGGGTTTTTAACACAGGACAGTAGTAGATGTTCTTATAAAATAAGAAGGTAATGGTTCCCTGCAATGCTTTCTCAGCATCTTTTCTTCTTAGGTTAGTCAAAATACTTGTACATAGCACATTGTAAAAAAACCCAAAAAATTAACTTCCCAGAATGGTGGGGGTTGTAAGGGACCTTGTGGAGGTCATCTTTTCCAAAACCATGGCTCTGTCAGGCTCATCTAGAGCCAGGTGTCCAGGACCAGATCCAGAGGAAAGTTCACCGCTTCTGTCAAGCTACCTGCAAATTGTGTTAATTTTATAATGAGACATAATTCAAGTTAAAGAAATTGCAGATTGCCTGTTTTTTGTAGGGAACAAAATTCCCTAGATACCAATCTGTAGGTCTTAAGACTTGCAAGTAAGTTTTTTTTTAGTGTTAAAGTAATGGATTGCTTTAAATAGATAAGTAACTATTACTTTAAAGTTAAAGTAATGGAATCCAAAGTGTAAGCAACAGGAAACATCTAAATTTTTTACCTGGACTTACCATTCAAATATCATGATAYCCTAGCTGTGATAAGTACAAATACTTTTACATGTTCAGCATAATAAAATTGTTTAGGATTTTATGCAATATGTAATTAAATTCAAGACAASTTATGCAATTCATCAAAGGAGTTCCTGATATGAAATACTGCATCATGATTTATCCAATGTGTTCTTATATGCTGCAGTTAATATTTTTTTCAAATGGAAAATGTTCTTGTATCTTTTCAGGGTTCAGCTGATCCCTTAAACAGTGCATTCCACCTGACATACAACATGGTATTGAACTTACTTCGAGTAGAGGAAATTAACCCTGAGTACATGTTRGAAAAATCATTTTATCAGTTCCAACATTACAGAACTATTCCAGAAATAGTGGAAAGTAAGTATTGCTGCGTGTTCTCATGTGAGTAGGTATAATATATAAAAAGGTTCAGTAGTTAGACTTTATTATGCTCATAGGAGTTTTTACCTGTGCAGTTTTTGTCTTCCCTGCCAACAGTTGCCACTGCACCATTTGTTGCTGTGTTATATTTTCAGTAACTTTCCCTGGTTCTTAAGACCTGTACACACCATCAGCTTATGAAGAGAGCTTTCCTCTGTGACTCAGACAAGAATGGTTGTCACATTGCTGAACTGTAGGGTAGGAGGAAGGAAAAACTATTCAGAAATTCCCGTGGCTCATTTGAGATGCAGGGGAGAAAAATCTTAGAGAAGTCTTCCACCTTTTAATATCTCAGTACAAGCTGTAAAAAGAACTTAAGTGCACTGCATTCAGAGCAGTAGGTAAGAAATGTTTACTTACAATACAAAGAAAAATTCAGAGAGATCTGGGGTGTTACTTGCACTCCATGAAGTAACTGCAGTTTGAGCCATGATCCTTGAATAGTGAGTCAAAGTTTTCCCGAGCCAAAGTCAGTGTCTGGAGATTTCAGCCAGTGTTTAAAAGCAAAGCCTCTTTCAAAACTTAATCCAGGAGAATCTTAAGGAGAGGTAATTATGATTATTRAGTAGTTTGTCTGTTTGTTAATTGAACATTAGGAGAGAAAGGGTGTACATGCATGTAGCTTTGATAATAATGCAGAGGAGGGTTTCAATTACCTTTCTGTCAGTTTGCAGGTATAGTAGTAGTTAAATACAGTATTTATTTCCTTCCTTTATTTCCATGTTCCCATTGGCATGCCTAGATCTTTATTCTGGCATTCCAGCATTGCTATTTAAATAGAAAATTTGAGCTGAARAACATTTTTCATAGTTCTTGGACAGTTCCAGTTTAGGCACCATACTGGGCATTAGAATTTTGTAATCACTTCAGCTGCAATTAAAAACACAAAGGAAAGATTTGGCTGTTTTGACTAAGGAAGAAAGTATGCCATGAGTATGAATGGATGGCTTATTTCTTTTAAAAACTGGCAGGTAAAAATAAGGAGCACTTCACTGAGTTGTCTCTCAAGTCCCAGTAAAGTGGGATTTCCAGGCTTAGGACCCTTCAAAAAAACAGCATGTAAGAGGATGAGTTGGTAGAGAGGAAAAAGAGATTTTTTTTTTTTAATATAATCTGGTCTTTGTTTTTCTTTGCTGGTGGTAATACCAGGATGAGCGAATGAATCATACTGCTTAGAATAAAAACTGATTTGCCTAAATAAGGCATAAAAATACTAGGGAAAAAATTACTGATTTTAAATTGATAAATCAGAGCCTAAAACAAGTTAAGAAGAACATAGTCTAACAACTCTCAAGTTCCCTCTTGTTGAAACACATCTTTCTGGGAGATGTCTTTGAGCAATCTTGTTTTTGTAGGAGGAGATAAAAAGCTGTGGTGGGCATTGAATATCTTTCTACAAAAGCGTTGCAAGCATTTTGATGTGACTTCTGTGCAAACCTAGATCAGTTATTCCTGGATAACTGGATGTCAAACCTTTTCCAGTTTCTCAAGCTTAYTTATTTTAAGAAAATACTGGTGTTTAATTATCTATAAATATAATTCTGTCGACAAATTTACAGATTTCTAGCTTTCCTGAGAATAGGTTGTTGTAAGTAAGAAATTAGTACTAAAAGTGGTCAAAAATATTTATTAATCATGGAGATCTGAAAGTGAAACACTGATTCCTCGATCTGTGTAAAGCTATTAATTTCCATGAAATTTTACTTTTCATTATAGGAGTCAATAATTTGGAAGCACAGTACAACAAAATTGTAATTCCCAATGAAGAAAATGTGGTGATATACTACAGAATCCGCCAGCAGCTTGCAAAACTGGGTAGAGATATTGAAGAGTATATTCACAAACCAAAGTAYTGCTTGCCCTTTCTACAGCCAGGAAGATTGGTAAAGGTAGTATGATTTTYCTTTTGTTTTTCATTTCTACCTGTTTGTGAAATTTCCAAGTGCCATTTCATTTGAGTCTGCCAGTTTACCATCTTGGAAAATTGCATGCATCACACTAAGCACCAGTTTTGACTTGTGTTTCTYCATAAGCATTCAATAGTGCATTAAAAGAAATACTATTTTCATGATGAATAGTAGTCCATGACTGCTGTTGTAAATATAAAAAATACAAAAAGTTGTGCTTGCTAGGATGTTATTATATATGTTAAATTTTAATATCCTGTAATATTTCCAGGTGAAGAATGAAGGTGATGACTACGGATGGGGTGTGGTTGTTAATTTCTCTAAGAAATCAAATGTTAAGGTAAAAATACATTTTCTCCATTACCAAAATACATACCCAACTGGTTTTTCTGAAAATAAGACAACTTGTATTTGTTCATGGTTCTCAAAGACAAAAAAATTTCCTTTTACCCCAAATTTACAAAAAGCTCTGAACTTACTGAAGTGAAAGTGTAAAGAAATAAAGCTGTAGAAGGTGGAGAGAACTCAAAGTTCTGTTTTTAACTTTTGATGTATTTGTGGAGGAAATGTTTGCTTTTACATAGCACTGCAAATGCTCCAAACTTAGTTGTTTCTGAGACATGCCRGTGCTAATTTAAGCTGTTCATGAGAAAGATACTGGGTTGTTTTCTCTCAGAAAATCTGTAGAAGCCCTAAGTGAAGGCTGAGAACAGTGGGAGACTGACATTTAGCTCTATGAAGAAAGTTATCTTGAACTGGCAAATTGTGTGCCTTGACTCCTAAATTAGTGCATGAGACATGGAACTGCTTATCCTCTGAGACATTGCCATAGAGTTGGAAAATTAAAATACAAAGAGAGCAAAACAATAGAAATGGATCTGAGGACATKTGGAAAAAAAGACAGAGGGCAGTGATGCAATAGAAGCCAGACTTTCAGAAATGCATTTTCATAGTTGGTCTCTGCATAACCCTTAGATGATGTGTTGGTCTTCCTTTCAGAAATGTTTTGACCAGCTACTCTGCTGTGTAAATGAAAACCTAAGTTAAAACCATATTTTTCTGTGGTAGCATTTGTGCTGTAWTTTTTTCAGGAGAGCATTGGCTTTATCTGCTAGGTCTAAATGCAAAGTTGTCGTTTTTTGAATTCTGGTGGCTCCTGTTCATTGTGACACCTTGTGGTGCTTTTCTAATATATATTCATTAAAGAGGAAATGAGAAAAATGTGTTCATACAGAATTTACTAGAAGAGATTTTGTTTTGTTTTCTATCTTCCTTTTGAAAGTCGTATTTCTTTCTTTTTTCAAGTTGAAAAGTTAGGCCATTGTTSCTGTTGCTTAAATCTTTGCTTGTAGATTGCTTTTCTGATAGAGACACACAAGTAATAAACCAGACTGTCCCTTAGTCCCAGCTTTTTCTGTAAAATTGTTAACTTCKGTGTCATTTGGAGGCAGTTCTTCTATCTGTGTCATATTTTATTCACATGTATATTTGACTTTTCTATCTGGYCTGTCTCACTGTTGTATAAAGCTTTGGGTTTGAGTTTTAGCTTTGAAATGATGATCTGTTTTGCAAGAGATGGATGTGGCTCCAGCAGCACTTTTTTCATTAAGTCATTCCAGCAGCTGGGTAGAATTTTTCCTACTGGGTGTCTGGAAAGAATGACAATAGGTGCTGGAAATTAAGGAACAAACTTAAAGCTATCTAACTTTTAAAGTCAGTATGAAAAGACTAGTTTCTATGAGCAGACACAAAACAAATTATTTGAAGAAGTTGTTGTTTACATRTATTAGTATCTATTCAATGCAGTTTTGTCCTGAGACACAGATGTCATTCTCCATTACTATTTAAAGTATACAAGTATACTTAGTTACTACTGGAAAAATGTTACTTATGCTGTATCTTTAAACTTTCATCCACTTCTAAGATGAACAGTTCTTTGGGTTTGCTTTTASGAATTATGTTGAATTCAGTCTGTATTACTAGTTTAGTTGCAAACTTTTCTTTGCTGTATCATAGTTTCTAATTAAATAGTTTTTCCAATGAGAGACCTATTTAATTAAGAATGAATTTAGGGCTTAATTAGTTAATTTAGGACATAATTTAGTTATGTCTGTATTTCACATAATACTCCTTATTCTTTGCACTTGCACTTTTCACTTTGTTTGTGGAAGCAAATGCATGAGTCATGTCAGTTTTGTTTATTACTAATTATGTGTAGATTCTTTTCCATCATAATTTCACARATCAGTGTTCCAAAAAACTGTCAATGCAGATAGCACTTTCCTGTCTACTGTTGTTCAGAATAGAATTTRTCTCAAGCAGGGGTGCTTGCTGTACAGTCTGCATTATAGTAGGCAGCAAAATAACTATGTCCTTTGGAATTAATAAAAACTCAAATATTTTTGAGTGAGAAATTTTATTTCCACTGGATTGTGCCAGCAGTCAGCTAGTGATACTGTTGTGCTGCTGACAGTCAGTATTATCTGATACTGATTCTAGACATGAAATTTTTGTGTCTTAGAAATTAYTGATACCAGAATTTGAGATGCTGCAATTCTGTCTTCTCTGTTTAGATTATTATAATCCTTCTATATTTATCATGTTCACTACATAAGTATCTCCTATAGTGCTGTGTCATGGTCATAGAATTTTCAGTAAATTTGATGTTACTAATCTGGGACTCTGAATTTGTTACTTGTGCTAWCCTTCTTGGTTCCTGGGCATGATCATCTTTCTTATTGTAGTTTGTTTCCAGGCACTTGAAGTAGGAGATGTGTCAGGGCAAATCTAAAATYCTAAGAATTCAACTAATCCTGCAGTACTCTGCCAGAAAGAGCTTAAWTTTGTCCTTAAAACATKTGAATTGACACAGCATGAACTAAAAAATCATTTGAACTTGATAAGACAGAGAAGTCTGTGGCTAGCAAGTGTTTTAAGGGTCTTCTTTTATTCTTGCATTTAGAAACATGTCTGTTGCTGTTCAAGGGTTTAGTACCTATACTGTTGTAGGAAACCCACGGAAGGAAACAGTACACATTCAAAAAGCAGTTGTAGATTGAGTCACATCTAGTTAGCATTGTCTAAAAGCTGTTGGTGTATGCCAACTTAAAGAGAGTAATATTAGCAGCAGATGTTAATGGTTTTTATACTGCTTYATTAATAAGYTTACAGTACAGTCACAGGTAGAAATATTTTCCCTCTCATAATTTTCTAGACATATCCGATTCTAGTATTTTCTGTAACCCACTTGTGCAGCTATGAGTTTAGTCACTATTTCGTTCAAGTCGACATTATGCATTCCCTCGATACTGCCTTTGGCGGGACACTGATCTGGAACATGTGGGTATTTTAAAATTCTAGTTCAGAGAGTGGCAGTGGTTTGGATCTCCTACATTGCTGTGAGTGCTTTCTGCAAATGTAGGATAAAATTCAGAGGGATAGTTTCTTGCTCAGCAAGTAATTGGCATTTCTTTAAGAAACAATTTCAGTTGTACAACAGGATAACTCTTTTTCTCATTGGTTTATGAAGACAGCTTCTCATAGCTTCTGAGAATCCTAAAAATGCTTGTTGACATGCAGTGAAATAAAACAGCATGTTGAAGATTCATAATGAAAATTATTGCCCAGTAAAAATGAACTGAGTTAAGATGGGATTTTAAAAAGAATGTTTTCTTTTTCTCTTGTATTTGGAAGCATTAAGTTTACACTTGGTATTTTAAAAGATGATGTCTGCCTTTTGTGTTAGGCCTGTAACTTAGTCCTGTTCAAAGTCTTAAAAATATGTGTTTGTAGCAGGAGTTTATTAGAGCAACCCTAGTGAGTATTGATCCAGTCAAATAACTATTGCYAGCCTTTTTTAAAGCAGCATGTAAAGAAGGTTACGGCCTGTGAACAGTAGTCTTTAATCTCAACATCTACATGTTTGTGTTCTTTAAATGAATGTCAGATGTTATAGGTGCAGTTTGGGGTGTGCAAGACGCAGCCTGCAAGATGCAGCTTTCCACTTGCCACAGATACAGGCTGTTGTGCTTGAAAGATTTTTGTATGATCTTTGTTGCRCATGAAAACTTGAACCTGCCAACCTGCAAAGGAAAGAGATCCCCTAAATTTTAGTTTTTTGTTTGTTTTTTTTTAAATGCAAAGTTCAGTACTGCTAGCATGATGCAAATATGCATTACATTTCTTAAAACATATTGGATTACTTTGAACAAGCTACCTGTAGGAAAAAAATGCAGATGCACCTAAAGCTTCAAGCAGACTTTCATCTACTCTGGCAAGGGAGGATGGGGGGGTAGTTTTTTCAAGTGTGTTTTTTTGTGGGAGGGATCTTCCAGTCAGTTCAGCAGGAGTGTGGGTTTTCAAAATGTACTGCAGCAGTGAGCTGATGCTCTGCAAGAGACATAGCTCATTTCATACTTTTAATGTTGGAGAAATCAGGCGTTTTTCGTTCATTCCTTCTTTTAAAGGATTTTAAARTAACTGCTACAGACTTGCTCTCTTTCTGTTCTCTCAACAGCCAAATTCTGGTGAATTGGACCCACTCTATGTAGTTGAAGTGCTCCTGCACTGCAGCAAAGATAGTTTGAAAAATTCTGCCACTGAGTCTGCAAAGCCAGCCAGGCCTGATGAGAGAGGAGAGATGCAGGTTTGTTACATGTGTTTATTCTCAGTAGTTCCTCAGAAACTTTCCCAAATCTTTATTTTCAAGCCATTTGCAAACTAAATAAAAGAGGGACTGATGCATTTAAGAGAAAGAATCTGTACACCTAACTCTGCCTTTTTCATAAATCAAAGTAATACATTTTCAGTAGTACTGTTTGACAGATGCTTTTTTTAGCAGTATCTTGTCTCTGATARCATAATTTATTTTTTATTTCTTAAAATTATTAAGGCTGGAAAAGATTTTCAATATCATTGAGTCCAACCCTTGAACRCCAGYGTGTCACYTAAATCATAGCACMAAGTGCCATATCCAGTTGTTTCTTGAACACTTCCAGGGATGGTGAYTCCACCAYCTCTCTGSACAGCTTTGCGAAACTCTTTCATTCTAAAATTAAATTGAAATTTTCTTCAGTGAGAATATTTGCATTGTTTAACATTTTCAATTTGAAATCCTATATCAAGACAAACAGTTGCAATTCTCAGATCAGAGGCAGTTTAATTTGTTTGCAGGCTTTTTCTAAGAAGTTTAATTTAAACCTTGGAGTTTAATGCAGTGTTGATTAGTCGTGGTGTCATGATGGTTTTCATACTTAGGAAGTATTTTTCTGGCTTGATGTTCTCTGCTGGTAGCATTCTTAGTTAAGTATATGACAATACTTTGTCTGGTTTGGATCAGAATAGGTATTCCAGCAGGTGAGAGGCAACGTATTAGAAAGGCTGTTGTTTWGTTTTCAGTTGTAGTCTTTCACCAGATGTAACTGCATTCAGAATTTTCCCATTTGTACGATTACTTTTCTTCTTTATGAATACTTTGTCATTAGCCGCATTTTCCTGCTTTCTGATACTCCTTTGCCCACTGCTGCGTCCTTGAACACTAAGTTTTCCTTTTCCTTTGAAAAAGTTATTCTATAGACCAGTAATAAGAAGAATGTTTTTACTAATTTTTGAGTTACTACACTCTCTTTGATAGGTTGTTCCTGTTTTGGTGCATCTTGTCTCAGCTATCAGCAGTGTCCGACTCTACATACCCAAAGACCTGAGACCTATTGATAACAGGCAAAGTGTGTTAAAATCTGTACAGGTAAGTTCCACTAGGCTGTGTAAACACTCTGCTCTGATCAGTGAGGTACTCTTGAACCCAGGGCAACTTGTTCTGAAGACATTTTTGTAAAGTTCCTGTCACGTCTTCAGCCTTATTCTTTTAAAGTTGTTCGAAGCCACAATGTATGTCAATGTATCTCCTTTTCAAGTCATTTTAAACTGATTTTGAAAACTGCTGAAACATCACGTAACTTACATTACAACCTCCTGTGTCTCTAGTTATGCAGCTTATTTGTAAAATGTAGTTTATTTTACTGTTACTAATCTTAAAATTTTTTTTTTCATCATTTTAGGAAGTACAGAAACGGTTTCCTGATGGAGTACCCTTACTAGACCCTATTGATGACATGGGCATCAAGGACCAAGGGTTGAAAAAAGTAATCCAAAAAATAGAGGCATTTGAGCATAGGATGTATTCACATCCTCTTCACAATGATCCTAACTTGGAAGCCATATACAAACTTTGTGAAAAGAAAGCGCAGGTAAAGATACAAACCAAATTACTTCATGTTTAGCTGCAGAGCGGGGAGGGCGATTGTCTTCTTCCTTGCTTTTCTTCTTATTTGCAAAGCCCAGATTATTGAATCTCACTAACAAATGGTGGTATGCCCTTCATTGGTACAGATGCAAAGTATGTCTGAAAAGAAAACTTCAGAGGAAGTTTTGAGGAATTAGTTTTCATGCATCTTTTTCACTTAATAGACATAGCACAATGCAGTGTAAGAAAAAACTTCATAGATAATTTTAATTGATAATTTTTGATATACTTATGCAAATCTAAGTTGAATTGATGGGGCWTTGTTAGCTTTGTTAGCTTGAGGAGTGTACCAGATAAATCATTGTGCTGCTGCTTCCTTCAGCCTGGAAGCAATGCACTTATTTTGTATAGATTTGTACCCTCTTAGACTGAAATCACTTGTGCATAAAACCAGCTCTCATGTTCCTCCGCTGCTTGAGAAAACAGGTTCTTCAGGAGCCACTTCACAGAAGTGATGTAGTTCTGGTATGGGAAGCACAGTTGCATGTGATAAGACCTGATGGCCAAGCAGCTTTCTGCAAGGCTGTCTGCTGTAAGGATGCAGACAGTGACTCTGATGAACTGCAAGCCACTGGAGAAGTTCTGACAGCAGAAAATAATGCCTTTGACTTGCATTTCATTSAATAATTGGTTAGCTGAGCCTTCGTATAGATCTCAGAAGATGAGCACTTGTTTCTCAACAGAGGATCGCTTCTTTTTAGTGTGGGCTACTTTGGTTTCTTTCCCACTGTGGGTAAATAGCTGAACTTCCCAAGCTTACTAGGGGTTTCAGTGGTTAAAGGGAGCTGATTTTTTTACTCTTACTATTATTATTAAATCTGTTCTAAACCTTCCTCTTGGAAGACTTAGGCAAGTCAAGTAGTCCAGTAGTATGTTCATAAACCATTGTTCTGAGGCCTTTGTGTAAATTAAATAATGTCTTCACAACAGTTGCATCTGTTGGACCAGCAAGGTGTAATTCCTCTCCTTCTGGCCCCCAGATTGCTATGGATATTAAAGTAGCAAAGCGAGAACTGAAGAAAGCCAGAACTGTCCTGCAAATGGATGAACTCAAATGCCGCAAGCGTGTTTTGAGAAGACTGGGRTTTGCCACGTCTTCAGATGTTATTGAGATGAAAGGACGGGTTGCTTGTGAAATCAGCAGGTAACTGCCTTCTGTGGAAACTGTTCCTTGTCGTGAATATACACGTCATTGTCCTTGCTAAAATTAGTACATTATGTTTATATTTTAAACTTTTGAGACCATTAGAAGAAGCGTTCTTCAGAGACTTGTGTTCTGTGTAATAAAGCTAATACACTGATTCAAGCAGTATAAGTAAAAGTAGCAACTTAAGGACAAAATACAATAGATTCTAAAATTAAAATGTAGACATGAAAATGCCAGAACAATGGCTATTTTTGTGCCTAACTTRGGTAATAGCATGTGTTTTCATTTAATGTTGTACRCTGCATGAGGGGAAGGTCTTGATTTRCATGGTTGATGTTGAACSAGGACTCTTGGTACASTCTTTCACAAATGAGTGTAGCAATGATTATCAACAGTTACCAAGYCACTGACAGGTTTGGAATAGAGTGAAATTGCTTCCATAGGAACGTCTGAAGTGGTGCATTTTACTGTAATGCATTTATCAGGTACATATATATTGAAGAAGGTGAAAAATATTACAGTGATTCATATCTTACAGTGTAACTCAGATTTTGATAGGATTTTGTATTTTTAAAAGTCACAGTGACTGCTGTACTCCTTGTCTTACAAATAAGTTTGAAGGCTGCTACCAATATTTGTTTGATAGCTGATTTCCCTGCAAAATTTGATAGCAAGT
The DNA here is from genome assembly GCA_902810485.1 of Alauda arvensis. Taxonomy (NCBI): domain Eukaryota; kingdom Metazoa; phylum Chordata; class Aves; order Passeriformes; family Alaudidae; genus Alauda; species Alauda arvensis. The sequence continues at coordinate 1,281,916 of CADDXX010000090.1, read as the reverse complement.
GGGCAAGCTGAATCAAATTTTATCTAGTTCCTGACTGTCTGGAACTTTTTGAGTTACACATCTCCTTTTWAAAAAAAAAATCATGCATTKTTTTYYYCCC
>CADDXX010000090.1:1263808-1281804 GCA_902810485.1 Alauda arvensis | reverse complement strand
TTTTTTTTTATAAACTCTAAAAATAGAGRTTTGGCCTTACCAAAAATTYGKTGTTTTATTCAAATAAATATGTTTRGAYTTTGTGTCTGCATCATGCATTTACTTTTATAATTCATGATTAAATCTTTATTTTTCAAGTATATTGAAGCAACTTCCTTCCTTCAGTATTTTGGAAAGATCCAGTTGAATCTTTTCTATGCAGCAGCAGTACTAGTCTTCTTAGTCCTTTTTGTAAATTGCTTAACTCCCTGGTGCTTTCTGATATCTTGATATTCTGTCTGATAGAAACTGACTAAATCAACTATTCATACTAACTCATTTGATCTGTCAGGAGTTTTATTGCAGTCCAGTAAGGGCTTTTAGTTTCTTTGCAATACTGTTGCAGTCTCTTATTAAATAGTATTCCCCTTAATATATTTTGGGGGGGTGTGTTGGGTGTCCCCAACAGTAAAATTAAGATGCTGGGTTATTTTATCCATATCCARTTGCTTCACAAAACAGATTAATAGTTCTTCATTTTAAAATCACATATCAGTAAGTCTTTCCCCTAAGCTTCCTTCTCTTTATTTTAGTGCTGATGAACTACTCCTGACGGAAATGATGTTCAATGGTCTCTTCAATGACTTGTCTGCAGAGCAGGCAACTGCACTACTCAGCTGTTTTGTGTTTCAAGAGAATGTGAGTTGTTTCTTCCGTTCAAGAATTCTATTAAATTCCTGTCTTCTAACAATACTGAGTTTAATTCAGTTGTAGAAATTGGTCATACCCATAAGAGCTATTGCACATTTTTTATCCCATCCTGAGGTGTTTGACATGAAYTCCATTGAACTTAGCAAAAACATTTCAGCTTCAGTGCTGAAGTCCTCATCAGTGACATGCCAAAGGTTGTGTTAAATTGCAGTCTTCCTCTTGCAATGAAGCAGTATCAATAGATTCTCAGCATATGTGCTGCTRTTAATACACACATACCCCTCCATATCATTTAAAATGATCATTTAGAATGATTATCTCAAGAAGATGCCCAACAATAACTGCACCCTACATGCTGGGGTGAGTCTATATTTAATTCTTAGCCATGTCTGTGTTATGTTACATGGTCAGTACCTTTGACCATTGATCAAAATGGCAGTACCACATGGAATTGATAACAAAAAGGCTGTTAAAATCARAAAAGCAAAAGCATGGGCATTTAATAACAGATGTTATTATTTTCCCACCTACAAGCTGTATATAAGGTTAGTGTCACCCCAGAAAATTTGTAAAATTCCATATGAAATATTTGTGCAAATAGCTAGCAAGATGTATTGCTCAGGTTGATTCTAAATGTAGAAAAAACATTAGCAGTAGATGCTAATGCATTCCATTTGTTAGTGGAATGGAAACTGAGGTAAGCCATTGTTAATTAGAATATTGGGATTCACTCAACAATAGCACTTGACTCTAAACAGCTAGGGCATAAAGATGTTCCTGCATTTTGAGAAGCYATATTTTCAGGTATTGCCACTGATGCTTAAGTTATTAAAAACATTTTATATTCTTCAAGAAAAGCTTCTGTCAGAGTAGTTAATGGCAGCTCATTTGTCAGTTCAAGACTRTGATACAGYKAAAYAGAGGGAATTTTGGAAGTATCCAGAAAGCAGGTGCTGCTTTTCGTAATGTTAGTATACTGTACAGAAAGATTACATTTTCTGATTTAGATTGAGGGACATACATTTGGGGAATTCAGTAATTTTAGTGTTTGGTAACAGGTTTGAGAAGTTACTGGAATAATTAAGGGTGGCAGTATTACACAATCAACTTCTGGTTTTGCATTTTATTTGGTAGAGAAAATGTATGGGAGCACTTGASATTGTTTAATGTCTTCTTTTTCAGTCCAGTGAAATGCCAAAACTGACAGAGCAATTAGCAGGACCACTTCGGCAAATGCAGGTAATTRGAAATCTGTCTGACCTCAGGGTTAATGCTGACATGAGCAAAGCTCATGAGTAACATATAATAAGTGCATGATAAAGACCTAATTTTGGATCATAAGTGAATTCAGMTGGCACTTTACGTAATTTTGCAATGTGTAATAGTATGTTACATGGYTTGCAAGGAATCTTTATGCTAATGTAGGACATGCCTCTAAAAGTTTTATAAGCTTGCTTGCTACACTGTAGATTGTTATTGCAGGCAGACTTCATGTAAACAGTGGTTTACTTTCTGATTCTGAGTAATTTCACACTAAAAAGGAAACTTCATCCTGAAATGCAGTATGGAATCATGTGCATGTCTTTTTTTCAGTTAAATACTTACTCTGGTTAAGTATATTATTAATATAAAATATTTTATTTTAAAGGAGTGTGCAAAAAGAATTGCCAAGGTGTCAGCAGAAGCAAAACTGGAAACTGATGAAGAAAATTACTTGAATTCTTTCAGACCCAACCTAATGGATGTTGTGTATACATGGGCAAATGGAGCTAACTTTGCTCAYATCTGCAAAATGACTGATGTCTTTGAAGGTAGGCTGATCAGTTGTTCTTTAGAAGGYATGAATTGGTAATTCTACAACGGAGAGTGCTAATACTGAATAACCTTATAGTAAACTCAGATGTATTCAAGCATCTGTATGGCTAAAATCAAATGGCCAATGGCTAAAATCAAATGGTTCACTGTATATGTTAATTTGTACTAACACACTGTTGATGATTTAGAATCTAAGATATTTTTAAAGGGATATCTCTGTATTCTAAAAACTTTATATAAAACTCAGAAATTCTAAGCATTGCAACAAAAGGTAATGCTTACTTTTTCTACTTAAAGGGAAAAAAAACATGTTCCAAATGCTTGTCATCAGGAAGTACAGCTCTTGCACTTGTCCTCATTATAGTTAAGTTTTTTATTTATTTGGTGTATCCAGTTGGTATAACCAATTCCTTCTGCTGACTTAATGATGACAGAAGTGAGAAGTGGTAACCAAGTCTCTCTTTTGAATAGTTTTGCACGGCAGTGCAATGGAGATAGTTGCAAAACCTAGATATAACATATCAGGTGAATTAATTTGGTTCCTAAAATTGGAGTACTGGAAACTGCCCCTTGAGGAAGAATATTTTGTTTTCACTTTTTAAAAGTATGATGATTTACAGCCCTCGTATTTGGTAAAAACAAACCACCCAAAGGGTTGTCAAACAAGAATAAAAAGGTCAAACCTGAATGAAAAACCAGCCTGTTGGAAGTTGTGAAGAGTAGGACAGATGCACCAGTCTCAGAAGTATTCCTTTYTGAAGTTGTTACTGTCACTGCTACCTCTCTCAAGTGCTATTTTCTTCTTTGCAAAGGTTTGCAGATTCCCTTATAACAAGGGAATTCACATACATATTTTGTGCATGTAATCCARTGCATAGACCCAGGAACTTTCTACAGAAGGTTGCTTTTGAGTAGCACAAATCCTGGCAGTCTTTGCTTCTGCAGTCAGCAGATGCCTCCTATTTCAATGAACCTTCCATTTGCTATGGAGGCACCCTGAGTATGTGGACACTAAAGCAGCTGGCTTATGTTTTACATGGACACGTGGATGTTCAGAATACACTGGGCAGTAACATTTTCCATTTACCATATTTGTACTAAGTCAGTTTTGTTCTACTCAATAATGCCAGCTCCCTTAAAATTAGAWCTTAATGGCCTGTTTTTAGGTCAGCTCTTGTAACAAGGGTCAGTGCATGATTCTTCTGTTGACTTTCAGTAGGCTGGTTTTCTGTGATTTATCCAGAGGGAAGGGAAGTACTTCAGACCTCCATTGTTGGTTATGTGTGCCTTAAATGGATTGTGGTGTTCCTAAATCCCAGAGTAGTTTACCTTAGTTATCCTAGTAACAGTAGTGATTTCAAAGAAAATCAGAATACAAAATAAGCTTGAGTGTTCCAAGAGCTAGTGTGTTTGCCACAAAGTGGAGTAGCACTGASTTGCTAATGAAAATACCTTGTCTTTAAGCTGAAATGTGTGTGTTGGGAAGRAATAAATATAAGAGCAGCTTTTTAAAGCCATCAGGAAAGAATGCTAAACTGAGTTAAGTACCCTATCTGTTAACTGCAGACCAACTCCTGCTTTATGGAAGTATAAACAATAGTAATTCATTTAAAAATTGCAGTTTTCTTGCACAAAAAACTATGTCTGCCACAAGCCCAGCTACGCTGCCTGTAAACAARTACTCCCTGGAATGGCTGTCGGGGTCAGCCTTGTAAATGGAGATGAGCAGGATCTTTGACAGCTGAGCCAGGGCCTGCCACAGTGCAGCACAGCTGTGCTCGGGGCAGCTGCCCACAGATCACTTGTGGTGGTGTCTGCTCTGTGCTCAGTAGGCTGTATGTGTTTTTATCCATCTCGTGTCATCATTGCAACAGGTTTTACAGACTGCTGCTCTTACACAGACTCTTCTCACTGTAGAAAATGACATGGCCTAGTGGGGGCCTATGAATGCTTTTTAGAAGAGAAGCATTACTTTATTGTGTCTCACTTTCCCAAGAGCTTTGAACAAGGTTCTTTTCAAATTGATTTTTTCTCCTCAGATATTATGCCTTAAAGGTGTAATAGARAGGTTGTACAGACCAAACCCCCTTCAGTGAGCAGGGGCATCTTCCCCTAAATGTGGTTGCTCAGAGCCCCATCCAACCTGACCTTGAATGTTTCCATGTATTGAAAGGTCACAATAAGGTCTCCCTGGAGCCTTCTCTTCTCTAGGCTGAACAACCCCAACTCTCTCAGCCTGTCCTCAAAGGAAACCTGTTCCATCTCTGATCATCTTGGTGGCCCTCCTCTGGACTCGCTCCAACAGGTCCATGTCCTTCCTGTGCTGGGGACCCCAGAGCTGGACGCAGCACTGCAGGTGGGGTCTCATGAGAGCAGAGGGGCAGAATCCCCTCTCCTGCCCTGCTGGCCACACTTCTTTGGATATAACTGTCTTTCTGGGCTGCAGGTGCACATTGATGGGTCATATAGGGCCTGTCATCCAGCAGCACCCCCAAGTCCCTCTCCACAGGGCTGCTCTCAAGCCCTTCATCCCATATTTACCCAACAACAATTACTTTGCCTACAGTAATTTTGACTGTCGGAGATGCTGCTGGAGGAAATGACCAAATAGGATGCTGTTTGCTTGTGGCCAGAAGAGCAGAAGCATTTAGGGTTGTTTTGTGAAATTTGTAGCAGTGAGTTGGGCTGAACTGCGAGGAAGGTTCAAAGAGGAGATAAATGCATAATAAATCACAAGTGGGTTTTGGGTTGCAGCATAGGAGCTGTGGCRAGATGCTTGTGCGCATTATTGTAAACATGCAGAGGAGTGGTAGAGTGGTCCATGGACTCTTGGAGTGGGACAGGAGTAGTAAGATCACTTACTGTTTTACTGCCTTTGCCAACTAAAGAACTAAGCTTTATGAAAATAATCCCAAAATAAACCTATGGTAGTTCTTGAAGTACCAAAGTTAAGAATCTCCTAATGCTCTGTGGTTTCTGAGGAAGTCTTAACAAGTACTTGAATGAAAAAWATAGGTTAGGAATTAGTCAATAGGCCAGAAAGTAGCATGATTAGATATTAGTTAGAGACTGTAAAGAAAGTAGAAAGGACAAGCATTTGGAAACAGCTTCAAGGAAATGCCTCACAGAGAAATTTACTGTGCAAACAGAAACTAAGTTTAAGACATTTGGCTTTTAGATAAATTGGACAGGGTTGTAGAAGGAACTGTAACTTGGACTAATTCAGGACCAGTTACATGATGTGGCACAAAGTTTTCCCTTGCTCTTTCATACAGGTAGCATAATTCGGTGCATGAGGCGGCTAGAAGAACTGCTTCGACAGATGTGCCAGGCTGCGAAAGCCATTGGGAACACAGAACTGGAAAATAAGTTTGCAGAGGGTATGTATTTCACTTTCACAGTGCATGAAGCAGTTTTAGAAGAAAAAAGCAATGGGGGGAAGGGGCTGCACAGGTAGTATGGGCTGAAAGTGAATAGTTTTGTAATGTGAACTTCTCTTGTTGATTTCATAGTAAACAGCACTGTTGCTGTTACCTTTCCAAAGTCTGACTTAAAGRGTGGCTAAAAATGGATGTACAATGACTTCCATTTAATACATGTAACATGCTTATAAAATGTACTTTAAATAGTGGCTGTGTCAGTTAAGACTCTTTGATACTAATTTTTTATTCCTTCTTAAACAGGGATTACAAAAATCAAGAGAGATATTGTGTTTGCTGCAAGCCTTTACCTGTAACAGCATATGTCTTCCAGAAACTATAGGACATGATGGAACAAATTCATCAGTGTCACATGTGGCTTCCATATCAAGTAATTCCTTTTAATGGTCTTTACTTAAACCACAGTTGATTCAACAAGGCATGTACAAACAGCAGTGTATGTAATATAACTTGTTACAGTTTTCAATAAAAATTTACAATTGTAATAGCTTTCTTTTAAGCAAGAGCTTGAACCAACAGAAATTTAAAGTTGAGATGTACAATAACTGTGGTAGATGTTACTATATACAGGCATAGTGAGCATCCAAGAGCAGCAGCAGTCCCTTAAAGGCAATTACTTATATTACATAGTTAGACTTGTGAAATTGTTTTCTTTCACAGCAGTGTAGGTGATGTGGGTCATTCTTCATGGCTGATGATTGCTGCCAAAGTGATTTCCATTTGTTGGAGTCTCATGTAGGGTTGTATGGGAATCTTCTTTTGGTTGAAATGTACATCCCCTTACTTTGAAGAAGTCTGACACATACACAACCTAAGTGAACAAATTAGTGTTACGTGTTAATTAGTGTTAAACTAGTTCTGCACTCACAAGTTTTTGAAACAAGGGCTCTGCAGCAGGCAAATTCTATGATCAAAACTTATAAAAAGCTTACACTGTTTAAAATATTAGAAAATGGCAGGGAAGTCTTGTACAAAATTCAGACATCTGTTCTTTCAATAGCTTTTTCACCTTGCCATTGACCATTTCACCACTGATGGTTTAAGCCAAATTCAAGGCTTGTGCTAACTAACTGCTGACTGCCTTACCASGCACTGCTTCATTACAAGCCATAGTTTGAACAGCTCTAAATGAAGGAGCAAAATGTGCTTTTTGAGGGCCCACAATGCAAATTTAGGTAATTTTTTTTCTGTAATGTAGGTAGAACAGAACAGGAAGGTGGTGCTTTAGCTGGACCCAGCAGCTGTAAGGCCAGCTCTACCAATATAATCCTTTCCTGCAGTCCTTAAACATACCACCTCACTTCTTCACAGCTAGGAGACATCTCCCTCACTACAAGACAGGTGGTTGATCCAATTCTGCAGCTTGCTGTCTTCCACTGCTCATTTCACCAAGTCCCATAGCAGATGTGCTGGGCACAGTGCTGCATGGAGTGCAATAAATGAGAAGCCTCACATGATCCCTTCCGGTATTGTGTCTTCCCCTCCCACTGCAACCCTGAGAACTGCAGAATACTGTTCATGGCAGAAGAAATAATCTTCCACCACACTGGCAGCTAGCTCATGATCCAGCACACTGCTTTAGCCACAGACCAGGGGAGTTTCAGCTTCCACTTAATGCCAGGTTCCCTCAGTTCAATTTGGTGATCAATTTGCAGTTGCTGTGCCACAGTGCTGTAACCTCAGCTTGCTGTTTTTGGAGAGGAACTCATCAGTTCTTTCAGATAAGAGTCTGAGGGTAGTGGTAGGTGCTAGTGTATATTTAAAAAAATAATTTCCTGACTTTTCAACTCTACTCGCTGTAATGCTACTTTCTACTCTTTCTTGTATTACCAAGCACCTTCTGAAACATCCAACATCCTTGACTAAACTTGTTTTCCTAATAAAAGTGTCCTCACCTCTTTGATCTGATGTCTCTTACTCTCTGAACTCCTTTTCTTAGAAAAAGAGATGGGACAAAAACGAGGGGTAAGATTATGTGCCAACACGCAGCCTTTTAGTAACAGCTAATGCAGCCTGCATGATTTCCCAGAGCTGCTCCAACATTTGTTTCATTGATTGCAACTAGTAGATAGCTTTGTCTTGAACCATACCCTTCTGACCTGAGAAAGCTGAAAAAGCATTTGTTTTGGAGGTGGTTCTTCCCAGCTAAGCCTCAGTTCTTGATAACTGAATCTTTCAGTATGACCTCATTTTGCTCCCATTGATCCAGACATCCTGATCTATCCCTTCCAATGGATGAGTTAGCCGTGGCACTCTGATGACCCCTACAAATGTTGTCACTAAGTCAGCTGGGCCTGCTGTGACAAGTTTAGGAAAGTGTCTGTTTCCTGGGATAGCTTTATACCCATAAGTACAGCTAGGCTTTACAGGTTCCTTGTGAACACATTTTTGTACTAGGAATGCACACAAGAAATGGTGAAGGGTTTTATTTTCCCATCAGACTGAACACACTGTAAGGTGGCAAAGGCAGGTGCTTTTCTTATTCTTCAAGGCCTTTTCCCCCCTGTTTACTTTATACAGGGTTCTCTGCTATTGTACTTGAGATTTTGAATTTGGCTAGAAGCAAAAAGCATGATTTATATAGAGATGCCTACATGGCTTGCAGTTACCATTTCCATCTTAGTTATTTGAAAAGCTCTTGAGCAGAGAAAATTTCATGTTGTCCAATGGCTAAAACTACCACTTATCTCATTGGGCCAGAGCTTGCCTCACTCCCCAAAGYACTATTGCTACACCCAGTTCAAGGAGTGGTTTCCCTGCTTCAGCAGTTTTTGAAGCCTTAGAAATASAGGTTTGCTTTCCTCTGAACAAACAAGCCTGCAATTCTAAGGTGCTGTTCATAAAAGCAGCATTGACACACACCCACCCCCTCCAGAATTACTTACAATGAGCACAGCCACCAGTGCACCCTGGATAAGTCCTGTTAAAACATCACTCCAGTGATGCTTGTAGTCAGAAACACGTGAGAGACCCACGTAGATGGACRCAGCAATGAGACCAAATTGTATAGTGGGACGTACAAGTCTTGCCCAGTCTCCTTTCATTCTTGCCTGAAGATAAAGCTGAAAGAAAAACAAAAACAAGTTATAAAATGCAGAAAGCACAGAAGCAGTAAAAATTTTATTTGGTCTCTTCAAAGAGTTAATTGAAATTTTACAGCTGTTCTARGTGCTATAGCTATACTATATTAAATATATTAAATATATATATTATACCATCATATTGTTCCATTTGTACCAATATGACAAGTGAGTATTTTCAGGATAAAGGTCCTGGGTAATACTAGAGCCACTTAAGGCTTAAAAACAATCCAGTGGAAGTCAAACCAGTATTTTGCTTCTGCATGAACTATAAGGTAAGCCTTACACAAAATAGTTTACTATACATAGAGCTGACAAATTTTTAAACTTAATTCTCAATTCCAGTCACCTTTAGTATTACCAACTTTCAGCATAGCATTGCAGCTGCAGCTAAGTATCAGAACTAATTTGATGTAATGATTGCATTTCTCAGTTGTCACTGGTATTTCACTGAGCTCTGTTCCTCACCCTTTTCAGCTGCATATTAACCATACTACCACTCTGGTGGATATTCCTATGTTTTTTCCCTCTCCTCAGGTCTGCTTTTGTTGTGTACATCTATGTTTTTGATGTATTATCTCTGATTTGCGGTATTTATTACTTTCCCATCTAATCTAATCCAAGACTCTCTTCTTTGGTCTGTCTAAGATCTGTCTACATCTGTCTAGCTCTCTAGTTTCTCCAAATAAACTCTGTAAACATAATTGAATTTATTCTGAAACCTAATCCTATCACCAAAAAAAACACCACTGCATTCATTGAGAAAACAATACATTTKGAAGTTACATGTAACATTTCAAGTATATCTTCTCAGAGACACCTAGAAACTTCAGGGCAAGGACAGAACCTTAGCTGACAGTCTTGAGAAATGCAGAAACCAACACACAGGCATCGGGCACCAAGGCAGCACACYGAAGTCCTGGTAAAACCCTCCACTGCCAACTTCAAAAGCCACGGCTAAGCAGTACATTTACAATGTAAATATAGGCACAGAGAAGACACTGTAGATGCAGAGGTGATACTTTCCAAAGTTAAACGTGTGGGGAATGCTTCTCTTAGTAACTTACATCATAATTCTGGCATGCTGACATTTTCAGCTATAAATGGAGCATCAAAAACATCAACCCAACCATAAACAGTTTTCTTTAATAGCAAGGTCAGGGTAGAATCAGACTCTGAAGAAGCTACACCTAAGCCTAAACTGAAAAATAATTTTCCYCTTCAAATTGGTGGGCACTGCATATTTCTGTGGGCCTCAAATTCACCACTAGGGAAAACAGTTTAGCCACTTCAAAAATTGCCTATCACACAAAGTTCTTCTAACAAAAGGTGTTTTAATGGACTTACAGTGATACTAGGATTTACTGTCAGTAGACCAGAACACTACAAAATGCTTAATGGAGCAGAGGAAGGTCCAAGGAGCTTAATGCTGGTAGCCTAAAGAGTTGGTTGATGATTTGATACTGGCTGTTCTTTGCTCTTTACTTGTTCCCACTAAATTTTCCCGAAGGCAGTTAAAATACCTCACTGCAATGAAGTTTCTTCCCTATAAATATTTTTGGAAGTTGGCAAAGGGTGTATAGTCAGAGTAGGGAAAAAAAAAAAGGTTATGCAACCCTTTTGCAGATGTGTGAGRAAACGGGTTTACTTATGAACACAAGAAGAAAATGGGGCAAGGCGTGCAAATGCAACCTGGAAAGATGCCAGCCCAGTGCACTTAATGATCAATAAAGCAGTCTTTGCCCTTATGTATTCAAATTCTTTCTATTCTATTTGACAAAGCATCAGACAAGAAATTTGGATTTGACATCTGTGTGAARGCTTGATTTCTGTACTGTGGGAGTAATCTCCCATCATAGAGCTATCAGCTGCAGAGCTCAAGCAGCTGGCTACAGACTTCACACCATCAGCTCCTGTATCTGTACAGGAAATGGCCAAGTCTTCTTYCCCCTTCTGCTAGCAAATAGATTTACGTTGTTCTAAACGTAAGGTGTGAGCAGCATGAGAAATGATACCACAGATAAGTGTTGGGCTGACTGATGTTTTCTGGTGTTTTTGCACTCTGAGAGTTTGAAGGAGAGCTCAAGTCTGTGCAGTTGTTTTACAGAGTTTTCTTATCTTAAAAGTTCTCTCTGTCCAGCGTGATGTTCCCAGGAAGCCAGAAAAGCAGAATCTGACCCTCCTACAATGGCACCTGAACTTTTATAATTAAACCTATTAACAATGTTTTCCTCTAAGTACCAATAACTATGACCCATGTCAGACAGTGAAGTCTTACCATAACCCAATCAAGAAAAAGCCACCACCTCTGCAAAGATGGAGGGGAAGAAGAAGCAGAAAAAGGACAATAAACACACCCTGATTCCTCCATCTTTGTCCCATTCTATCTATAYAGTAAAATCTAAAACTTCTATTTGTTCACCCTGTGAGCTAACAAAAATACCAATCAAACCCACGTGGTCTGCATCTCTCCTCTCAGACTTGGCAGTGTTTTCCAGGGAGGTAGATCAAAGGAATAGGTATTTTTGACTCTTTTGGCTTTGTCTCAAGACCCTCAGGGTCTTGAGCCTCCAGGGACCCCCAAAGGGGTAACCTGGTTTCCCTGATCACCTCTGTGTTTAATTTCAGAAATAGCAGCTGTCATTCTGGTTACAATTGGGTTTGGCTTTTTGGGGTTTTTTTTGTTAAGTTGAAAGTAATTGCTTATTAACCAGTTGCTGCAATAGCAGATGCCATGTTATTTTTAAGCAGGTAACTTCAAACTGACACTGCTTTTAATAGGCTCAGAGTTGTATTGCCCTGCCAAGCTTCTCCCCACTACTGTGACTTGCTCTTCAAAAGACAACAGCAGTATGTCTAGCTGCAAYAGGCCATCAGGTCCATGCAGGAAAATAAAGCAGCCAAGGAGGAGCTTTTGCCCATGGTTCATTAAATGTAAATCAAGGTTAATACTGGAAGTATTCCCAACTTACCTTTATATAGTATTAGCCCTTATGTAGCATTAAATGCACAATATGGAGATGTCCTGGCCCCATGCTGCATTAACTCTTGCTACTATTTTGACCCTGTTACCAACAGAGTGCAATGGCTTCATACTGTTTACAGAACCTSTTCCTTCACAGTTCCTTTGCTCCTCTTTGAAGTCATTTACAGCACAGCCTTAGAGAAAGAAAACAGAAGGAAATCCCTGACTCCACACCCAAACCTCTTTTTCTAGAAAGAAGTTTTAYACGTAAAACTTGTGATCTATAGAAGCCACAGGAACTTTAGGAAATCTCATCTGGTTAACACTACTGAACTGCCTCCTACCAGCATTTCTCATGTTGCTGAGAACAACTTTATGAGCTTAAGAACACAGCAGGAGCATCCAAGCTGCTCTGCTAGTGACCTGCTCCTGTCAGCATTCTGACCATGCCAGCTTCCCTCCACACTGTTCTGAGCACTGATTCTTCAGCAGTTGTCATTTAGCTATGCTCTATTGCTCTCCACTCCCCCATCCTGCTGTTTCTTGTGTTTGCTTTGTTCATTCTTTTTAATAATGCAAAAAGATTTCGTAAGATTTCTTTTTAATGGGATTAAGTAATCTCCAGGGTTTTTTTCCCTACTAATTTACTCCATAATGAAAATATGTCCTCTATGCCACACACATCCTGAACAGAAAATTTCTTAATCTATGGTCTAGTACTTCATTTCTAAAAATACAGCAATGAAGAGAAACTCACAGCTACTTTGTGGCTTCTTGCAAGAAGCCACAAACACGAATGGAAGGGTCTCTGCAACTGGAGARTTATTTGCTACTCCACATTTCTAGCATGGCTTTTGAGTGTTCACTCTTTCACCAGAGCAGTAMTAATTTACATAAGCACATGCCTTGGAATTTGGAAGTACAGTGACTTGTGTTTCCTAGAGGGACTTCTGGACATTTAACCATGCGGCTTCATAAGGAAATTTCCTAACAGCTAACATAKTCTCCACCTTAAGGGAACAAAATTCTTTTAAATCTACCAAAACCTACGGAGTTCACCAACCAAGATCATATTTCAGATATMTAGTTTCAGTACTTAAAACTCCTTGGATATTTTTCATTCAATACCTTCTCTCACTTTTTCCAGAACCCAATTATACAGAAATTTTGTACTGCAAAATAATTTTGCCTAATAAAAATTCAGGAAATCCTCCTGCACTTGTTCAAGAATGGAAGTCAAAAGGAAGAAATCTGGAGAGGGGAGGGACTGTGGTGGTGTTCCCCYGCCAAGTAAAAATACTACTTTACCAATTGATTTGTTCTGAAGCTTTTCAAAAATTGATTTTCTCCTGATACCAAAAGGCCCCAGTAATTGCATTTCCTACCAGTGTCCTGTCCTAAAGAACAGAAGCAAGGCACACATTCCCTTTAGGGATATATCTATTTTCACTCTTATTTCTRCCTCTCCAACCCTAACAGACCCATAGCATCATTAACAGTGGAACTGTGAGAAAACAGTTTCCAAGAGAGAAAATTCCCCTGTGACACAGAGAAATCAGAACACTTCTTAGTTTGTCCAAGTACAAAAAGTACAACTCTGGAGATGAAACAAAGGTGCAGAAAGTCTGTTCTCATGAACTAAATCCCTACTGTGAGAGACCTTAGTAGTCAATACAGGCTTTAGAAGCAAGCAAGTAAATGGCATTTACTTTACTTAGCTTAGCATTTACTATTAGTCATGTCTTTGGTTTATGGTATCTGCCTGAGCAGTAAAGAAGAGCCCTATGGCATTACTGTTCTAGGAGGCACAAAATACTGCTGTGGTTATAGTYAGTATTTGGATCCATTATTGGCTACCATTAGGAAAGCTCATACTTCAAAGCAAGTCTGCTGACCCAAAAAGTCCCATGAGCCACAAACCAGAGGGATTCTTCCCAAACCAAGAAGCTCTGATTTAGGAATGCCAAAGCACACTCAAGTACTTGTTTTGTACTCAAGTATGTWGTTTGCTTTGGGATTTCAGAGGTGGAAGGAGTAGATATGGAGCTACTGTGTATAGGTGGTTTTGTTAATGAGGCAGGGGTGGAAGGAAGAGAAAGCACAGGAGGCACCMGTGTTTTGAAGTCTTCAGAAAAACAGCCTTTGCATAACTAATATGAAAAGATGGGGCAAAACTTCTCAGGAGGCCTGAGATTAGGCATTAACAGCTGAGAATCCAGGCACATTAGTAAAACAGGAAAATTCCATTTCTACAGCTATCCCATGGGCATCCTTACAGGACACAATACCCYCTTCTCCTAAGACTGTGAAGTCTTCCATTAGGAAGTTGGGCATATGCATAGAGTGCCAAAGTAACKGTTCACCCTCCAACTCCATCAGTAAATACACACTCACACCTTTTCCTGAGGAGAAGGCAGTGCAGTAGTCACAGTACTACACACTGGCACAAGACACAGTTTGCATCTGAGCATCTTTGATAACAGCCTGTATTAAAATATGATCCTCCAAAAGAATGGACGAGCTGAGACATTCAGGCTAGATTCTTGCATAATGTTACCAAGCAGCCAAACCAAACATTTAGAYAGACACACAGATAAGTGATCTGCCATCCCTGTTCTGGTCCTGTTCAGCAGTCCAGACACCACCTCCCTGCTCAGACTACGCAACAGCAGAGAGAAAGGCTCCCTTCAGAGATTCTCAAAGCTTTCTCCTACATCTGTAATGTTTGCAGAATAGCTCCTCCCTTTCTGCTTGTTATGGGAAACTTGAGAGATGCCTTCATATAAAAGCTAGTTTGTAAAAATGCTGTTACTCAAATAGCTTTGTATAAGAGTTATTCATCATCCTTCTGCTAGCACAAACTCTGGAATTCAAGGAAACTGAAACCCATACAAAATCCAGTGAAGAGTTTAAAAATTGCAGTTCTGAGCACAAAAGAGCCACAAGATGTGCTGAAAAATAACCCATCATGTAGAATCTTACATTTATGCAAATATTACACAGAAGTGCAACAGCTTATTTTGTACCKGGAAGCACTGTATCTGTGGATACACACAGAGCTATAGGCATCAGCCAACAAGACACTGCCTGCAAACCAGAAATACAGATAATTTCTCTCCCATGCACTTTTAAACACAGCCAACTCACATCCAAACAGAAAACTGTRTTTTAAAAGGAATACAGAGCTGTAGAAGAACTCATGAGTCACTCATGAGCTGGGCTTCTCAAAGAAAATATTTAAAAGAATAAAAATAATGCTACTAAGACTTTGATGCCTGTTAATCCGTTTTGCCTTTTTAATTAGATCCCCTTCTTTCCATGAATACATATTTATGATCCCTGGTAAATCTGCAATATTTAGTTTTATTTTGATTGGGCGAAAATAAAAAGAAGCAATAGTTCAGAGTTAGTTCTTTCCCTTCCAGTGAGAGAAAAGGATACAGGTCTGCAGTGACTTCAGTGTGGGGGTATGTCTGAGCTGCTGYTCAAAGGGATGGTATATCCCTATTACTCTGACCATATCTGTCTCCCCTGTRCCAGCTCTGATGTTTGAACAGCCCTACAGGGAATTGATCTATTGGAGAGCTGAACTGGGGGAGGTGGAAATGACTGAACTAGGGAAAACAGGCGGAGTATGTACCAGTCTGGGCTCTTTAAGATAGCTGCATCCTGTTGTCAAAGGCAACTGAGGTGCAAGAGCTGCCTCCTGAGCAATGGGCTTAAAGTCCTGTTACTAGCAACAGCTCAGCTTTCCATTCAATACCAAAACTACAATCAATCTGTTCTAAACAAATACTARTTGTCCAGTGGGGCAATGGGGCTTTTGGGTTTTAATCCTTCAGCTTCAACTTGTCTGTACATTGCCAAATATTGGAACATGGGTTGGACTCTATGATCTTGAAGGTCTCTTCCAACCAAAAAATTCTGTGATTCTGTGAAATAATTTCACATTAATATAATTTTTACCATAGAGCAKGATAAACAGTAACATTTTATTCCATTGCAAACTGGAATACAACACTTACCTCTTTTCTGATGGACAAAGCCCTTGAAGTTAGTATTTTAGCCTTTACTAGAAGAACTAAAGCACTGCAATGTATTGCTTTCAGCTCAGTCCTAGAAGAGCCAGTTCACAATACTGGCATTACTACTGGTGATCCTGGCTTCCAAGCAAACCATAGAGGAATCAGTTTTCTTTGTTTGCTTACCATAGAAAGTCTAAATAACAATATAAGAATACTAAGAACATATACAGGTAGAAGTACAAGTGCTTCCATACTTAAACCTTGCAACTCAAGTTACCCTTTATTTTTTCATCTGCTGAAAGTAAGATACTTGATAATACATACAGCTACAGCCAAACAAAGTGTTCTCAGTAACACRTCTTTTCAATAATTTTAGAAGACTAGTCCTCAACTTTAATGTGGGCAAGAACACAATAAATACAGTTCTGTAGCTCTAGTCAACAGCATTTGGGAAAGAGAAGAAGTAACTGCTGTGCAAACAGACGTAACTAAAATGCTATGTGAAAGACTTGTTTGAGTACTATTTCACTCAACCTCCCATCCCAACATAATTAAAATCAGAGAAGAGAGGTTGACTGGCACATTTGGGAGCATGAGTACCAAAAGCARCCTAAAGCCTGCTTTCACTTGTGTTCATCCTATGATCTCTCTGCAGAAGAAGTCTGTCAATCCCCACCACTGAAACACCAGTTGCCCTTCTGTTCTCATTTGTAATTTCAAGTGTCCTTGGATACATAAAATGTTCCCARTGATTTGTAGGAGAGCCACTCAAGTTACATTGTGCAAGATTCATCACCCCTTTTTGTCCCAAGTCTAAGCAGCACAAACACGTTGCCACCCCCAGAATAGCAGTGCCTCTTGGCTGGGTTTGTGCAGCCCTACTCTTCATCCCGGGATAGGTGYGGGCAGGGAAGTGCCCAGGCCAGCTACAGCCAAGACTGATTCTGTTACAGCAACATGATCCTCAGGGCCACACCCATTTCTGCCAACAGTTGTGGTGAATCATTCTCACTACTGATGGCAGCATGCATTTAGCATTCTAATTTACATTAACTTTTTAAACATGTTTAAATTGGAAAGTCAAAGCAAAAACTGCCTGCAGCATCTCCCCCTCTAGGGCCAAGGTGCTGGTCACATGGACACTGMTAGAAGTGTTCCACTACATTTGCCTTCCCACTCTCCAAACCAAGAATAAATAGTTTTGGTACAGGAGAGGCTATGCCAGCTGTTTAACTATGAAAAAAAAAAAGGAGCAGCATGAGGAGAGGACAACACAGATAATGTGGGATCCATCATCTGTTGTTAGGTCACTGGATCCCACATACTGTTGCGGTCAAACCCCCTCTAGCTTCCACACAAAGCTGCTGTTGGCAGAAGCCCTTATCCCAGAGATAACAGCTCTGCTTGGACCCAAACTAGCCCATCTAGCTCTGCCAAATGTGTCTCAAAATACATTCTCCACCATAGCTTCCTAGACTGACAGTCTGCAAGTAGGTTTTTACTGGGGCTTCACTCATACTATGTTAGGAAATACAAGAAACTGTAACTTCAACCTAGAAGTGGGCTGAAAACCCAAGCTTTAAAAATTTGTCTAGCTGGACACAACAGCTTTTAAATAGGTGCAATGACCTCTGTGCTGTGAGAACAAGTGATGTATACTGCTGTTGATTTAAACAGATGGATAATATAAACTATTTAACATTTCCATGCGACAAACAGTTAAGGTAGAGAATTTGATGACAGTGAGTGGTGTTTCCAAGTGTGGCCCCTGCTGTGAGATGGGACATGCAGCACAGGATTATGTTCAAAACTGCAGGGTTTTTTTTCCTGCTACCAGAAAAGCCATGTAGTCAGGACTCAGATTTTCTTYTGTAAGCAGAAGAAAGGAAAACTCCTCAATAATTCAGACTCTTGAAGAAATCCAAATGGTTGCCAAGTCAAAAATGTCATAGAATCACAGAATTGTTTAGGTTGGAAATGA
>CADDXX010000090.1:1215372-1263303 GCA_902810485.1 Alauda arvensis | reverse complement strand
AACAGACTCCTCCAGCCTCTCCAGAAAGCAGCATGCTAGTGTCTGGTTATGATTAACACAGCCTCTGAGTAATGCCACGTGTCAGTGGCCTGTCCTGTTGGTGACTCAGCCCATGGCTGCAGAACGCATGCAGGGCACAGATGAAGCCAACATCAGAGTTCAGCAAATGAACAAAGTCATCAAGTGCTGCAGGTTTGGCTTGGAGCCAGCAGCAGCACTCAGCCTTGTCATGTGGTCAAGTGTGTGTGTGTGTTTCCCTCACCTTCCTGCACTTGCTGTCTTTTTGAAGACATCTGCACTTGATTTGGTTTCTTGGTATGCAGTAAGGCTGTATTAATCAGCAAGACAAAAACACACTGCACAGGAGCCATTAACCCTCTTCAGATGTCCCTACAATGGCCTCATGGCAGTTTCTAGATGAATAATCGTATTATCAGACAGAAGGAAGCAGAAGTCTAATCTCCACAAAGCCTCTTATTTTTACAGAGCAATATAGCTCAGCCAGAGACAAAAACGGGTGCAGGAACAGACAGGGCTCTGGAAACTCATTGACTAATTAATGAAAAACAAACTGATCTTCAGTGAAACACTTCCTGTTCAAATGTCATCTTAAAGGCATTTGTACCTCTCTAGTTCAAGGATGCTACTAAGCAAAGCCRTATTTTGCAGTTACTACAGAACTGTGTAATCACAAGGACAGCTCTGAAAACAGCAAGTGTCTGAAMCAGGACAGACATGAGGCCAGGATTTATGGTATTTTGAAGTAGCTTGCACAGGAAAGGTTTGATTTGCACTTGACTTGCCACCTGCCCATGTGAGAGGCTGCCAAGAATGGAACTCATAGACACAAAGCCTTAAGACAACAAAGGTTAATAAWTTCCTCTTCAAGAACTTTCCAGACAAGCTCTTTTGCATGGATGCAAAAGAATATGCCACARGCACTCCAGAAAGCATTATTCAAGCCACATGAAGTTAGTAGCTTCAAAACAAAGAGTTCTTTACTTTATTGCCAACGGCTGAATTTTTTCCAAGCTCACTAAACAAAGTCTCCAGGCTGTTCAAGACATCTTGCACTATCTTGTATGCACCTAGAAAGTTGTATTATCTAACGTGACCCACTGCCTTCAATTAATGAGTTGAGAATTCCTCCTGACCACCACTTTTTACCCAGGCTGCAGCAAAACACACTTTATGCACATAGGACAGAGAGGAAAGCTCAGACAGCTCCAGATCCCTGACAGACKACTGTAATCAGTCAGTATACAGTCTGTATACAGTCAGTACAAATTACAAACAATACATATTGCTACACACCTACCAAGGTTTGTCTTCTGTGAAGTGTAAGTATCATGTTACCATGTTGCTCAACAAAACCATGTGAGAAGATGTTGGATGAGAAGGGTCTGACTGAGCCCAGAGGGACCAGTCAGTATTAGGRTGCTCTCTGTATAGCAATAAACTACTTCATGGTACTATGGAAAAGAGTGGGTTTGRGTTTGAAATGCTATTAGAGTGGACCCATATAATTTTGGAGACTGCCAGTCATAATGAGCAAAACCACTTTACTATTTATTTTCAAAAATCCAAACAGCCARCAGGAAGTCATACCATAGTCYAATCAAACCCAGGATATAACACTTWTATGAACTCTTTTATTTACCTTAGATAAGATCCATTAACAGGGAAGATGATCCAAATTGGTTTAGCCATAAAAAAAAACTGCATGGTAGATCAAAACTGAACACCAAGCTCCTGAAATAGCTTTATTTTWAAATAAAGCTTAAAAAATACCTACACCATACCGAAGAGCCACCCCTTTTGTGTGCTTCTAGTTTTTCCAGTTTGAACAATTGGTTCACTCACTCTGGGTGTTATAATATTGCTAAGAGAGTGAAAAAATTAAAAATGCAACAAAGACAAAAAAGCATTTTGAATCTGTGGTCTGTAAAAATCATGGAATGTACCTATTATGTTAGCAACTTAAGCCCAGGACTAGAGTTTAATTTTACAACTACATTAAYAACAAAATTCCATGAAGTTGTTAATGCCTTCTGTGTTACTACTTAGCAGGAGGAGAACAATAAAATCAGTCTTTTATGTTACAAATCGTATGCTAAGAGTGAAGATAATTTGTCCTGGTTGACTTGGAACAAYTACAACCAAAATATATTAATCTCCAAATGAAGCATTTCTGAATTGATCTTATCATTAATATTTACTGTTCCCTTGCCTTCCTCACTCTTCCTTCTCTGTCCCTAAAAAATACAGAAAAATTAAAAGGAATTTGAAAATTCAATTTGATCTGCTGTTTTGTGCTTATGGGCCCAGCGACACTTGCTCAGTGTCTATGGGCCTTTATTATTTTAAAATAGGCTTTATACATTTCATTAAATCAGACATGTTTTATTATGGATTTTTATAAGGCTGATAAATTTAAAAGTATTATAAACCTTATAAATTTTATAAGGTTTACAATACTTTAAATGTAACTAAATTTAAGTAGCATCTTCTTTTCAAAACACTGGAACATTTGTGACTGGATTCATTTYAGACACAGCACACAAGCCAAGTACCATATTAAGTATTCTTRGGCATAATGAACATCATTTTACTTCTTGTCACAGTATCACTACCCTTTAACAGTCTTTAACAGTACCAGAGACACATCCTACAAAAGCAACATCCCTTGTGCAAAGCAGCCAGTACTGGGTAGCTGACAGATCCTTTGTTATCACTTAGGTGGAAAGAGCATACTTACTGCTACAAAGAGCATGCAGTACATGGAGAATGAAGAGTGGCCAGAATAAAATGAAAGTCTGGAAAAGAAAAAAAAATCAGACATCAGTTTTCTTTTACAACATTCAGTTTGCAGAGATACTAATCTATGTTGTACAAGTGAACTGGTAAAATGCTATAAATGTCCATACTACTCTTCAAGGAGGCTCCCTAGGCACATCACACGGATTTTGACAAACAGTACAGACCTCACTACTAAGCAGCTATCCTTTTCCAGAGTTAAGTTGGTTTCTACATCAGGAAATAAGTACTAGACTTTTGAAGTTTGAACAGCAAGGGAACACATCTTCAAAGAGAATAAGCAAGGGTGCTTTAACAGTTCATCTTGACAAATGCTAGAAATACTTTAAGTATAATTCCTTCTTAAAACTTCTTATCTTAATAGTCACAGTATATGTATGAATACAAATTGCAATAATCACCCCAAAACAATTACYTATGTTTAGTCACCATCAAGAGGCAGTAGTTAACAACTTATAGTTTATGTTACGTTTTACACTTTTGTGAAATTTATGATTCATACAGACCCTCATAATTTGTCATTAAGGGTAGGGGGAAAGGCAGGAATGCAGTTTATTAGCTAGCCAACTGCAAAAGATGACACCTCATCTAATATTTGTAGAAATKATTTGTATTTGGCAATCTCATTTAAAGTGTCAACATTGCCTTCAGCACCCAAAGGCTTTTATCAGGTCCAGGCTGAAGGGATCTGACACTTACAGTCCAGGATTCCYTTGGCCAGGTCCTCCCCTGCACAGCTGGTTTTGTGAGGAGCCACAGCTGTAAATAAACGCCATCCACCTCTTCAAGAAGAGAAGGCAAAATGGAAAGACATTTCTAATTTAGTCTTAAGCAGCGAGATGAAAGTACTGTACTTAGCACTACTTTCTTCCATTTTATGCRCTTTTAACAGTGCTGCTTCACAGGCCACCAGCCAGGTCTCAGCCAGCCTTCTGTACAATTTAACTACACAACCAGAGCACCCCTCCCTCAGCAGTTTAGCATAGAAAAACATGGCCAGCTTCATGAAGTTTCATAGCTCTGCAGACTGACCTCTACCATATCCAGCAGGTCCCTTATTTTGGAGCCTCTGCCGGGCAGAGACCTCAAGGCCAGGGAAATTCCTGATCAAGGGAAACATTTCCACTCTTTGGACCAGGAGYAGTGAAGGCAGCTCTGATGTGCAGCAAGATAATGAAGTTAAAGATACCCTACTCCAAGGGTACCACAAAGAAGGCAATGAAGCTATCTTGTGCACAAATGAAACCTTCCTGAATTAATTTGCACGTATAACATTTAGAAACTGCATCAGAAAAAGCCTACATAGGTTTATTCCAGARGTTTTAGAGCTYTTGCTTCATTTAAAACACTGGCAATAACTTTTGGTTTCAGAGGTACTAAATAAGCAATCTGAAATAAGATGACATTTGTTTCAGCAACYGATATTGTCCAATTAACTACTTAGAAATAAAAACTTTGACAATGTACTAGCTTCAGATGTTTAAAGGTCAAATCCRTTAAGATTACAGTGCAGCTAGACATCCCTTTCCCACTCTTGTACTCYAACACTTAAAATTTCTGGGCAAGAGTCCACCAGGAAAACCAATACAACAAGCATTTTGAAGAGCCCTGTCCTTCAAACATGTCATCTGAGAATGCAAAGCATGCTGTTCTGCAGAAGATACAGAATAAGGAATTCTTGGCTCCTACAACARTATTTTATCCAATAGCTCTGGGGCTATGCCTGCTAGCCATGACATTTCCTACAATTATTGAAAGCAGCCTGTTGCCAACTGAAGGAATTTAGAAGACTAGCAAGCAATAAAAGGCAAAAATACAATTCTTTAAGTTTATTTTGGAATTCCTATACCCTTTTATAAGTGTTCTTGACTACTGCTCTTTTTTGTTTCAGAAATGTATCAGCTTAAGGTACATTAAGAATGCTTTGTCCCAGGCTGAAGATCACAAATTTCTAATGCATTCTTATCAGGCATGGATAAGTACACTGTACATCACTGAAAATAGTGTGCTTAGCACATTAACTACTGCCAGAAGTACAACTGGGASCAAATATTGATCCAACTTGCACATTGTGCAATCCCATTGAAATTTCTTTGGCAATACTGGTGTCTCCAGACTTTTTTAAAAAACAGACATTTTGAAAAAAATATTGAAATCCTTTCAAAACACTAAAATTGACAATGAAAAAAACTCCCAACAATTCATCAGCAGATAAATAATGTCTTCCTAAAGCCAGGAGAATGTAATGCCTATCAGACCAGCCAAGCACTTGCACAGCCCAGGTTTCTTTGTGATCCTACTGCAAGTGCTGGTCTGCTGTGAGCCAGCAGTAAAATGCTAYAGACAACTCTCCAAATCCCTTCCAGCAGTGAAAGAAAGGATAATTTGTCCCAGTAGGAATTCACACATCAAATTCCAAAATATCCTTTTCAAAATGGCCTTAGAACAAATCCCAGTGAAACTGAAGCATCATGAAAATAAACTGGCAAGGGCAATCTTGATCTGACTGTTTCCAAAACAGCCAATGCTGACACCAAAAAACCAGTTTTTCAGAGGTCCATGTCTTTCACTCCACCAATATCTACCCCAAAAATCTCTTCCTATATCAGGAGCAGGGCTTCATTTTAACAGAAAAAAATATAAGCTTTAATTACTTCCACTTGGACAATATATTATTCCCTAGTTAGAAGGCCTTAAGTAGTAACATAAAACCAGCTTCAGGTTTGAGGTCTAAAGTATACTCCTAGCTTCCAATGTATACACAGTAGAGCTGGACATCATAAAAAGGTCTTGAGATAAGGTAATTTAAGGGCTGTTTTGCTTTCTTGAAACTTAGTTTTGTCATGAATTTCACATGGTTTTCAATAMAGACAAAAGTTAAGACACAATAGTTCTTAAAAAGGTTGCCATAAGATTGATTACAATTTATCACCATGGTTTAGGGTTTTAAACGCCTGCATTTTTAAAGAATACCTGGAAAAATAATGAAAGTATAARCAATTCCTTACAAGAAGCTGACCAGCTGAATCACTTTGTTATTTTAGCCAGGATTTTTAAGTCCAGATAAGCAAGASTAAGAGAATTCTCTTGGAGGACTTGATGCTGACAGCCTTCTATTACTTTCCATGCACAAGTCCAGCTTAGCCTAGGCAGCAGAGCCAGCCTGGCAGGTTACGTTTCTTCAGTTAGTAGAAAAATTGAACGTGGCACACAGCACATAAAAGGATCATCTGTCTTGGACTGTGACTTACAAGGAAGAGCATGTTTCAAGTAGTAAGTTCTGCTTGGCACTATTTTATAAAGTGCACGATTTCTTAAGTGAATTACTGCACGCTGGAACTCAGTAAACAAGCTTGATGTCTTCATTTAATGTCTTCACATGAACCTGAAAGTGCAGAAACTTTGAGCTAAATGCAGGAATCTGACAAGGAAATTCACAGCCTTGGGAAACACAAGACTAGAGAACAGCTGAACACACAGTGGAGCATTAAATGGTGAGAAATTAAAGTAAATGACAGTAGAAATATATGCCACAAAAAAGGGCATCCTRTGGTGCTGCAATAAACCTGGCAGAGGCTGAATGATAAGGAAATCTTCCCTACATAACTACAGAATTATGGAAAGATCCCTTGGAGAAGAACAGAAGTCTCGGCAAAACATTATGCACACTCCCATATCAAAGGAAGTAAATACATCCAGCTGGATTAGCCAGAATGCCCTTTCCATCTCCAAGTTCCCTGGACTCCCCCAGTCTGACTCAAAGCTTCCACTGACATTTGTGTTACCCATTCCATGATCTGGAGGGGAATAAATGCCAGAGTGCTGCAGCTCAGCATGCCTGTGTTGAGTAAGCCAATGCCTGTGACAAGCAAGCCACGTGCTTGTCAGTGAAATATTCCTAGTATTTCAGTGCCATGGTTTAAAGTCCTAGTTCTACACTTAAACACCACACTCTTTAGAGTCAGTTTTCTGTCTTGAGCAATCAACTTGTTCTTAACTCTTTCCTCATGTGCAGGACTTGCACCACTATAACTTGCAATATCAGTGTGGGCTGGGAGGTCTGAGGACTCTGAAATTAAGCACTTTTGTCATTACTGCAAAGAAAAGTTTAAGCAAATACAAAAGAATTTCACCTACTGAACAATATCAGGAACTACTCAGAACCCCATATTCCAAATTTCTCCACTTTTTTCCTCCTCTACCAGTAATTATACCCACACTTCAGTACAAAGGCATACATTTACCCATAGGAAAATGCTGCCAGAGGGTTTCCAATTCAGTAAGTCTCATCTGGAAGATTTTATTGACAGTTTTTTAAACAGGAGACTTAACATTTATTAGGAACAATTAACACTAGGGCAAAGGAGATGTAAGATCAGAAACAAGACTCAGATTCGAGAACTGCATCTCAGTTGATTACAGCATGTTCGCTTTCTGATTCAGATCTCCCTATCACCAGTCAGTTTCTTCTGCAAAGGCAGCTCCTTTTGCTCCCAGATCAAGTACAGCCCCATTCCAACAAGCACTGCCAGCCCAAAAGCTTCTAAGGCCTAAATATTTAAAGGCTTTTATTCACTACCATTTTTCCTTCCGTGTAAAATTATGTGTACTTGCCCTCATTAASCTCCACTTCTCAAATGTGATGAATAATTTCACTAGGACCATAAGTGTTCCCAAACCAATGAGGTTACATCTTGAATAATACTCATGGAATAAGGCTGAAAGCAGTGTTTAAGGAAAAAGCTGCACCATCTAAATAGTAATGCATGTGAAGCCTTCCATTCCTCTCAAATGYCTTGGTATCCAAGCTGCTTCAGCTGTTTTTTGTGGGTATTTTTTTGGGGGGGAAGGAGGAGTATTTTTTGTTGGGTTTTTTTTCAGGTACATTTCCAGAAGTGAAAACTAGTAAATTGGCCTCCAATGAAAACCCCTTTATGTAGAAATTTCAGTAGTGTAGAGCACTTCACAGGTTGAAAGCTCCATAAAAAAAAATAATCAGTGCTATACCCAACATCCTAGTATGCCCCTAGTAAGCACATAGTGAGTCTCCAGCACATCAGAAATTCCTGATTCATGATGCTGATGGAAACTGCCAGATGAGAAGTAATCTATTAAGTTATGCTTGAATCATTAAATGCAGTTTAGTTTTCAACAAAACATTAAGTTTCAAAACAGAATATTGGTACATTTTATAAAAGCCAAGTAATTCTGATGCAAAATAATTCGCCACTATAGAAATATGCCCAGTGTAGATAGGCAGGGAGAAGGAAAGGGACAGAGAGGTTATTTAATAGGGATAGGTTAACTTAAAGCAAATGTTCAGTCTCTTGACTTAAGTTTCAAAATTCTAGAGCAAACCAGTTGCTATCTAACTAAACAAGGGAAAACAATTTTATTAAATTCATTAAAATAAAAGTAAATAATATATAAACCTTTGAAGTTTTGCACAGGTTTTTTGGGTTTGTAGTTGTTTTTTATTTTAACACWGTTACAATTTTGAAGGGTTTCACAGAACATACAACATAATGCTTTCAAAAGTTTGGTTGAACTTCAAACAAAGTCAAAGTTTCATGGGTTAGTCCCATACCAGCCATCTGGCAGGGGTGTCCTGCTACTGGGGAGTGCTCAGTGATGTAACTGCACTCACAGCTCATGCAGGGCTAGCAAYCAGAGAACTATTAACAAAGCTGACAAATTCCTGGCAAATGATTGGTAAAGGGCACTACCTTGGTAATTGTGTTGAAACAAATTATCAGTGTCAAAACAGCTCTGTTTCATCAAAACTTCCTTTGAAGATTAGATTTTGAGTTTGCAATGGCAGACTACACACAGCTTGAGTGCAGTTAACATGGGAGCAATACATCAACTGAGGCAGAGAACTACTTTTTCTTTAGACATCTGAGTTGTAATATGAATCTGTACATTAGTAATACAATTATAATTATGAACCTTGACAGCTGCATTATCTGTTACCCCAAACAGAAAACTGACAGACTGAAATTAGAGAACTACAAATACCCAAAGTTAAACTTAAAAGGAAGTGTTTCACACACATACACATCCTTGCTAGCTGTGTGAGTCTGCTTTTGGCGGCCAACAAAGCTCAGAGTGCACAGAGTGACTCTGCCTTCTACAATATGGTGTAATATTTACTACTTCAGGTTCAAAGGTTTAATTTCTATGTATGTACTTAGTGAGCTGACAAATAATCCAGGAACGGCAGTTTCCTGAACAGATTTCTGGATCTGCTTTGTCAGGAGCTTTTCAGCACTGGTCCCAACCTAGAACTCAGAACTTTTAAGTATCACCCACATCTATACTTAGCAGAAAGAGATTTWAAAAAGCAATATCTAAAAAAAAGTCTAGAAGTGATTGCATTATTGTGACAAACCTGCACTGCTCAGCTAAAATGTAAAAGTGCTTTCAAGAAAAAGGAAGCCTAAGGAAGTAGATAAAGGAGCCTTTTAGCACATACCCAAGGAATATATAGGAAAAAAATATTACACTGCACAAGAATTTGTACTGAGGAGAATTAGTTTAACCAGTGTTAAAGCAACAAGATAGAACAAACTGTACTGCAAACTGCAACCAAATTTAGCATCATTATCAACCTATGTGAATAGGCTAGTATTCAGTTCATTTTCTGAATATTATACCATGCTCTGTTCCTCCTTTTTATTCACCTGTCCCATTAAGGGAAAAAATGGATTTTTGGGAACAATAAATAAGGATTTTGATCCAACTTCATTCTAAAGCTCTGTTCTCAGAACTGGTTAACAACATGATTTGAACTTCAGCTACAAAGGCTCTTAACAAGAAATTCCTTATAATACATATTAGAGATGATAATTKCAGCAACCACTAAGTACTCCCACTATCAGTACTGATTTGCAGATCACCCACACTAGTGCTATGTGTTCAGAAACAGAGGTTAAGCAAAACAGAGTATGCACACAATTACCACATGGACACATGTGCTACTCAGTTAGAAAATTGCCATTGTACCTAAAACTGTTTGCTTAAAGGGCTAGTCTTTCAAAGGGCTGTTTAGACATATATTTTCACATCCTTCACTAGGAAAGATCTGGACCTTTACTTCTCATTCCCAGATTTGCAGCATATTGACCAAGGAAGAACTTGTTATGCTTATGGCCTCCCATCTGCAACTGTTCCATGTCTAAGAGCAGGATACTTGAGCACTTTACAGTAGCTCCTYGAATAAAGAGGCTGCTTGGATTACATGCTGAGTATAGATCCCTGCTAAATGTGTGTAATTGCTCCAGCTTCTCCATTTTAAAGAACATGAAATAATTGGGGGCTGAGATGTTTGCTACGTCCATCTTCTGGCTTTAATGAATACTGACCCCTCCACTTTCAGAAACAGAAACCTGAACTGTCTCCTTGCACAGCACTGAAACAATATTGTTATGGAAGCAGTATCAATATATCACTTCCCAAATGTGAAATAAGGTTTGAAATTGCATTCCTAAAAACTAAGTTTTATTATATTTTTAAAAACCCCARAAGCTGGACCCAGCAATTACCCAGGTTTGAAATTCAATCCAGATTTTTCAGTTGCAGTCCATAAGGACAATAAAATTCCATCACAAAGGGACATCTGGCATTTATAAGATCCAGATCTTACATAYAAATGTAACAAAATCCCCTCATATCTACATCTCAAAAGAAGAACCATAACAAGCCAGCAACACCTCAACAGTCAGTAGGTGTTTTAAGAGACAGGAATGCCTCCAAATCTGCACCTTGAATGAGAGCTCAATAAACAAACGTCAAAGTTAGTGAATYGAAGGTTTCAAGAAATTAAACCATATGTTTAATATGACCCTTCTCCTTTTAACTCATGATAAGGTACAGCTGGAGAGGCATAAAAAGAAAATGCAAATGTATTAAAGAAGGTCAACAATTAGAAAGATCTCTTCCAGCCTCCCAGCTCTTCATGCTTAGTAAGCAAAGTTCAGAGAAGAGAGGTAGCATGCAGCCACAGAAGATCTTACCATGATGACTAAAAAGTGAGAGAAGCCCATGAGTCCATGAGACACAAACCTAGTGGTGCTAAAGGCAGATGGTGCCATGATGAGGCTGTCTAGGTACCTCTAAAAAGCCACGTGAAGGAGCCAGTGCGCCTCTCAGATGGTTAAAAAACTTGTATTCACAAGGCTTTGTCAAAACTCCACAGCTATCTCCACCTTAATGAAATATTTAACCCATTCTTGCCAGTCACTGTAACAAGACCTCCACAGTCTTCAAGATRATGTGRACATTAATAGTAATGGGAGGGAAGGYATAGTCAAAAGGGTAGAAAATYMTTTTAGAAGAAGCAAGAGAAGCCAGCATATTTATTTTCTGGAATAATTTAATCCTTTTTCCAATGGTTTTTAGAAGTTTTTTTTAAATAGCTTTCACCATCACTGGTATTAAAAAATGCGCATTTCACGTTAATCCAAAACTATTAAGAATAACTTTATAACCCAATTACCAGGTAACTGAATCAATTCTTAAACTTGTAGGCACTAAGTGGATGTGTCTCAGTCTGGTTCAAAGATTTACATATGCAGTATGGCACAAGAGAAAACCAGGTACACTGAACATGCAAGGAGAAGAACACATTAAACAAAAGCCTTTTACTTTCAAGGGCTGTAAGTTCAACACAGCATTAGCAAATTTGCTTCTCACTCCTGACTGAATACAGACATTGTAAACTTACTTTTTTCCTACATTATTACTGCAGGAAATTATTTTAAAATGAGAAAATTAAAATAAGTATGCTTTCAAGCTTTGAAGTTCYAGGGAGGCATCATTTGCAAAAGCACTAAATTATTACACTCTAGTATATTATCATCCCTGTGAAATTATTCAGCTGCCACTGAGTAAGAGTACAGCATATATTTATTTTTAACATTTTGAGGATAAAATCTAAGTTTAAATAGTATCAGATTCAATACACCTGACCTTTACACAAGGCTTTAATGTGCAGTTTGTGCTGCCAAGTTTATAAAATTATATACATTTCTACACACTCAAAGTGACAGCACAATCCTAAATTAGGTTCTAAAAATACTGTAAGCTCTATACAGCACCTGCTACATTGTTTGAGAATTAAATAAGACTAATCCAAATATTCTTTCAATCACACACAGCTTGTAAATATCAGAAGTTTCGTTTAGGGGTTCTTCATTGATTTTGTAGAGTTTCTGTTCAGTTTTAATTCTCTTTTTGCTAGGAAGGCTTAGGGAGTTTTGTTTGATTTTTATTTCTTGTAGAAAGAACTCAATAAAACTGGAGACAAACTCCTACCATCATTTACTAAGTTCTCAACTGCCTCAAAAAATATTGACAGAAGTTTTATTTAAATCTTTGAGATTAAATTTTACAACCAAAAGGAAATGCTAATTCTTTGCTTAAGATGACAACTCACACTGGCCTTTACCAGGTTCAGGTTCATCTGGTTAAGGTGTGTCCCTTGGATTGCAGATCCTACTTCCCAGACATTACAAATGCTTAACTAGGCAAAGGCAATCAATGTTGAATTAGCAATTCCTGATTGCCAAAATTACTTGGGAGCCACCAGCTAATTCTGCCACACCATGGTTCAGAACTTCCCAAAGATAGAATCAGAAGGCACACTATCACTGTCTTGAAATCTTAAAGCACAATATATTTCAGCTTCACTAAACAAATACCTTATAGAGTTGTGTTTTTTCCCCTCTGYCAGATGCTAAAAACTAACTCTACTCCAGAGCAATCAAGTGTTCACATACTAGAGGAAAAGAGTAGCTTGAGATGTTCTCCTTTGTTACTCTACTAGACTCTAAAGCTTCACTGTTTAAACATTCATTTCAGACAACCAGCAACCACAGCAAAGTGTACTCACCAGAGGAACACTGAAATAATAATTCAGTATTAGTATTTCATCTGAACATCTGTGATTTCTGTTCAATCTACTGGATTCAGGAAAGCAAACAAACAGGATGTATGAACAATCTGCCATGGACTGGTTAAAGCAGACAGATTTGGGAAATATACCTTAGCTACCAATAACAAATGCAGAAGCCATCTTATGTCCTAGTGCCCTACTTGAGCAATTTGTGTATTTTGCCAATCCACTCAAAGCCAGGCCAAGGTATGCAGTGGAAAGCCAAAAGAAAAGGAAAATGAGCAAAAATAAAAGCTGCAAAAGCCAAAGATATTAGTAAACAYTGCTCACTCACACCCCCACTTTATCAGGGTTATAGCCTGGCACACCTACCTATTTTACTGAGCCTGCTTTGCCTATTAAAAGGGAAAACAGCTGACTGACTACTCATTACCTTTATGGGTKCCAGGGAAAGTACCCTAAAGGCAGTTCAGCAGCATGGAAGTATATAAAGTACACTAAAAGTGACATGCTAATTGCAAGCACCAGTGACAAGRGAACACCATGACTTTGATATCTCTRCATTCACAGACACTAAAACTTRTGCTTCCATATCAAATTTACTTTTCTGTAACTAAAACAAGCCATGTCAGCCACCTTTATTGAGTTACTACTCTTAATATTTATTTACAAGGAATACTACACAGCTCTACACAAAACCAGCTGACATCAAACAGCAACACCTCCATAAAGGCTTGAGATGGCACTTCTGTACAAGTCATTCAACTCAAAAAGTGCCACTGAGTAGCTCATTGCAAACTTCTGTGTCTAGCTTAAATTAAATGCCAAACATGATCTGAAGAACAGATTGCCTTACAAAGAGGAACAGAAAAGATGTACACGTTAATCTTTAACTAGATTTTTTCTATATAATCAGTGATTTACATGCATATTTTAGAGATCTTTAAGTGCTACAAACCTGGGTGTATACATGCCAACTCTTACATGCATCTTTCAACAAATATGAATCAGATTTACTAATCACACCACTGTATTTGTGATCGTCTGCATTGCTGAGYCAACAGCAGTAATCAAAATACACACATACTATAAAAATTGTCAAGGAGAACCAAAGGTATTTAAACCTGAAAAGGACTGCTTTCAGCATGCTGTACAGCAAACAGGATGCTTCCATCAGGAAGAATTGTCTTAACTTCCTGTTAGAAAGTGAAACTTTACTGGAACTAGCCATAACTCACGGGCACTTTATTGATTTAGACAATCAATCCTAAATCCATTGCTTTATATTCCTGATAAAGCAAGCATGTATTGTAATACTGTTGTTGCCACTGAACAATAAAAAAGTAATTACTCTTTTTCTCTCATGTCCCCATGTTACATCATACTAGACATATGCAAAGAGTTGGACACATCAAATTTATATAAAACAGCACTGGGACATAATATGCACTATGTTTGCCTAAAACATTCCCAGCCTCCAACCATAAAACTTCCGGGTGTCCAGAAACATAGGCTTTTTTTCTTGAGGTTATTCTTCTGTAAGTTCCTGCAACGGGTGTTTTGAACCCACTCTGAACCCCATTTACACATCCCAGTAACATAAACAACTGACACAGCTTACTCCTTAATCTTCATGTGGGAAAAAAATCAACTACTTCATATGTTTCTCCTTCCAATTTCACTGTTAAGGAGGAAATGGAAACACTGATTGATTACCTAATTTCTGTACCACTTCCAAAGTATACTTTAGAAACTTTAATCTTACACCCATCTCTTCAACACACACACACACTTATTCTATTTCAGAACAAGAAGTCTGATCTACTCAGGGATGCCCCATACCAAAACTATTTTATACTTTGGATTAGTAAAAAAAATCGTAAGAAGAAATGAGAAGGTAGGAGATACTCATATTGTATTTTCTGATTGGTTAATCAAAGCACACAATGGATTTTTATGCTGTTCTCATTGTTTTCAATGAAATAATAAAAGATTTGTCTTTTTGACTGTACAATCATGCATGAATCTTTAAAAACATTCAAATGCAACCTCAAGTTTTATTACTACAGAGGAATGATAGGTTCATTTCAAAAACAAGGTTTTACATGCAACMCTATGACTGTCCTGTTTTCATTCTTCCTCTGCATTTCTACCTGCCTATTTAATCTATGAATAAAAGTAGATGGTATTAGGTGCRCCACTAATAATTCTGTCAATTGATATAAAAATTCATCTCTGAGCTACAGCTTGAGAGACTACTCTCCTCTTCCAGCTTCCTGTGAAAAACTCCCTGCAATCCACCTCTCTCTTCGTGGGCTATTAACTGAAAGGTTAATGCCCTTGAGTGCTTGGCCTCTGTGTGGGCCCATGACCCAAGACCATCAGAAACCCTGCAAGATTTACTGGATCACTGCATCCAGGTCATGCACCTCCACAGGACAATGTCCCATTTTAATCTATTCTACCCTTCTTTGACCACTTACTAACTTTTTGTTTACTGCTTCCTGTGCATGCAAAAGCCTCATCTGATAGCAGAAGCCCCACAAGCACGTACACGCTCAAGTGAGCGCTTCAAGGCAAGCTCTGACCAAACAGGAGAGCCCTCTCACATTGCTCTATAGAGGAAACAGTAGCAGCAGTAAAGGGGAACATGACAGTAACTGGAAATACAAACCTAACAGCTGATCAGTTAAGAGATGACAAAAAAAATCTTGCTTCCAAAATAGAAGTCTGAGTTGTCAAAACACAGGGAAGAAGACAAGGTAAGCGATCACTGTGCAATTGCTCCCCCATTCCATCCTTATACGTGAAAAACCTATTTGTTTATTTAAGCATAAGCTAACTCTTGCTTTTCAGCATCCCCAAACTCCAAAAAGATTATTTCAGGACCAYTTCAGTCATTACAACCAATTCAAATTTTCTCCACATCTCTCTTTACACTTAAGAAGCATTTTTAGACTCATGAAGAAGTTCAGCTAAAGACTTGGAGCTGGCTGGCACTAGCTCTGTGGGACATGGCAGCTTCTGAAAGAAGATATCCTCTGCCACATGTACCCAGTGYACTATTCCACTGCCTATCCATGCACTTGCTCCTCCACCATTCACATTTCATCAACATTTTCCTATGGCTACTAAAAAATTCCATGCATGCAACTGGAAAATTATAGGGAACACATCCCAGAAGAGGAAAAGGAGCACAGAGGACAGTGAGCAAAACTACACACATCTACTTAAAAGCTACACAAAGAGGGAAGTTCTAACTAAGATGGTACATAGAACTTCTGGAAAAAGAAGTCTCTGTAAAGGTAAGGTCACAGAAAGCTCAAGCAATTCAAGTTATTCTGAACATACTTCTAACATTTCCAGTAGCACTCAAACACAGAGTTTATAGCACAACAATTGAAGGTTGAAGGCTTTATTCTTGTTTCCACAGTATCTTGCTGCAATTGAACTGGCAGATAAGTATTCAAGATTTAAAAATTCTTAATAATGAGAAAAATTAATAGAGTGATTTTAATAGTCCTGCATAGATTTACATGGTTATGCAGTTTTAATTTGCTTTCATTCCAAAACTAAAACATTTCCTTTGCTATTCTACATCCTACTTCTAAGTTAGATTTAAAATTCTTCTTTTAATTGGGATGCAAACATTTTAGAAACACAAATAAAGGCCAATAGAAAATGAAAAAAAGAGGATCACCCATAAGCAGTAACAAACAAACAAAATTAGGTATTTATCTACGCATTTATAAAACAAACTTTCACAAATTGGAAAAAAAAACCCCAGGATCTAGACATGGCTTAGTGTTTAAAATTCACTACAATAAATTTATTCTAGGAGAAGCACAACAACTGCAGTAGCACTACCAAACTCATTGTCTCAGGTTAACAAACATGTTACACAACCAAGTACACAAGGTCAGTCAGACTCACCTTCCCTCGTTGATTTTKGCTTTATCCCCATTGCAAGTGAAGTTCTCAATGTAGCCCAGGCTGCAGTTTATCCGTGTCCAGTCGGGCTGGCACACAGCAATGAAGTGAGGACGCAGTCTACCTATGGAGTACTTGGCAATGTCWGTCAGTGACTGGCTAGCAGCTGCCCCAAAAATGAAGGTCCCAATGGCTTTGTAAATAGTGGCTATGTAGTTATTTCTGACAAACGAATTTGAGTGCAAATTATTATAAAAGACTGAGAGAGTCTCTCCTAGGATTATCTGAAAGAGAAATAAGGACAAAAAGTTAGATAATACCTTCAAAAGAAAAGCATTACACTAKTCTTGTTAATACTCACACATACAGTTTCAGAAATTATTTTTTTAATAAACATTAAGCTGAAAATTTAAGTTTTTCAAGAGTCAGCAGTAACCAYGTCCAAACACTATAAACACTTTCACACAGAAGAGAAACACCCTTTTATTTTACCCTACCTCATGTTGAACTTAACCATATCATTTTCAGAATACTTATTAAAGCCTTCTTGGAATAACATTTAACCATATTACTTGGCATGACCCTAATTAGAAACATTGTGTCCTGTATAACTTCATTTTACATTGAGTCTTCTTCAACTAACTTCTACTGAATAAAATTTTTCAAAGCTTGTTAGGTTTTTCATGAAACCAGAAACTGTTCTGAAGGATTGAGA
Source organism: Alauda arvensis (assembly GCA_902810485.1). NCBI lineage: Eukaryota > Metazoa > Chordata > Aves > Passeriformes > Alaudidae > Alauda > Alauda arvensis. Next base: position 1,245,946 of record CADDXX010000090.1, on the reverse strand, counting down.
CTTTATACCCAGATCTGAAAGGCCAGATGTTTCAACAAAGAAAATTTCCTATTCTTCATGAAAATTAAATCCTCTGGGGAGAAAAGAAAGCTAATGAGAGTAGGGAAAGACTGGTCTTACTGAGATCTTTCCAAGGATTTTTCACCCTACATGTCTAAGGTACACGTATCAAGCGTTGACAAGAAAGCAGATGTAATTGTTTTCAGGTAACTTCATCTTTTGCAGAAAGCAAGTTTTCCCTCATGTCAAATAGAGAACTTCACTCCAAATAACTTGGATATTGAACCAGACGGCCCCACTCTGTACAGCATACAGATGATCAGATGTGTGGGTGACTGGATGTATATATGTAAAGTTACCTTGAAAAATCATGTAAAAATTAAAATTGTGGTTCTGTCTGTCACTTGAGAGTGCCAGGTCCTGGATCCCAGCAAAACAGAGCTTTGGTGAGTGAAGCCATTACTTARACACTGCCACCCAGGCACACAGAGTGACAGCTTGTCACATGTTGCTTTGCACATGAAGGCAAACAGACAATACCATCAGATGTGTGACACTGAAGTTTTACACCTTCCACCATATCCAAACATGGACCGAAGCAGGGAAATACCAGAACATGGACTAAAGCTGAGAAAGTTCTCAGTAAAGTACATAGACATCTAATCCAGAAAGTAACCTCTTAAGGAAGATAAATAGACATGACAGGTAAATAATGAATCCCTTTCAAAGAACATTGCTGCAAAACCAGCAAGAAGGTCACTTATCTCAGGTAACAAAAAATCAGTTGATGTCAGTGCAATTACTACACTGGACAGACATCAAAGAGTATTCATCTTCAATAATCTGACTAAGTATTGAGTAAGGACACCAATATTTGCTTTTACCATCTGACTCTGAAGCAATCTTGACAGAAAAGCCTGATTTCACAACTAAAAGATGGTCTGATGTTGCAAAAAGAAAAAAAAAAAAAAAACAACTTTGCTAGCAAAATATTCATACAGGCTCAAATGGAGATCAGATTAATTCAAAGGGAATACATCCATTAAAAAACTATACTCAGTGGAGCCTTTTCTCACTCAGGAAGTCCCTGAGCTGGAAATGGCTGGTAGCCAAGTACTGAGGGCAATATATCAATCTTTCCATGCTCTATTTTGTTCTTCCTCACTTAGGTGTTTTAACTGCTCTAGAAATGAGATAAGCTATCCAGGCTTCACTTAAGACCAAGCACTAATACTCCCAGGTAATATTGACTACCCAAAGGTATTAATAGGGTGGRAAAAAAAATTGTCTTATCTTAAAGGCAGGATCTTTAGCATAAACCACTTGCCAGTTAACAGAACACACAAACCCCCCCCACCCCCACCCCGCCCAAAATTTCATTTGCTTCAGAAGCACTCCTGTAACCTTTTGAAGCAGCTTTTCCAAGAAGAGGGAAACCAGGCAACTCACAGTTTCAATTCTCAGAACATATTTCTAGACTTGCAAAAAAAATTCCACCCAAGAGCAAAAATGAGCTGMAAGTTGACCTTTATGCTGGAACCCTGATAAAAATCCAGGCAGTCCCTATGCAAGGCAGAGTTAGATTATCATAATATCCCTCCTGACTTAAACCCATTAGCCCAGAGAAACAGCTGGTCAGTACTGAGGATTACATTTAGCTGTGCCTTTTCACCTCCTAAATATACTTGGACAAATATTTATATGCCTAAAAATCTTTTTTGGCATAAGAAAGTTTTAACTCTGTTCAAAGTGTGGCTATGATGAGTTTGGATGCTACTCAACAGAACCATCCAGTGAACACTGAAGCTTTTTATCACATCTGGATGGGGATCTTGAGGCCCCTGCTGAASGGCCATTGTAGGAACTGCAGTGCAGTCCTATCAGACTTAGGAGATGAAATGGTTAGTTGAAGAGGTCCAACTGTCCTCTCTGCTCATGAGTCCATGTCCCTGATACATTTTGCCCCAGCACTTCCAAGAGCCATTTGTACTCCATGTAGTCAAGGAAAACTGCTGTTTTCTGCCAACTTAAGGAATTTCACCAGCTGATTCTGGCTCAGACAAGCCACAAGAGGTGGCAACAGACAGGGTACTAGTAGGACCTCAACTTTTGTCCATACATAGTAACCTATCAGGTTAGCTCAGCTGACAGCATATAATTAAATATTAGGGATAGRGAATCACTATTTGCTGGACAGTTCAGCTGAGCTAGGAGCTGTGGGCAGAGAGAGATGCAAAACTGGTAGTCAGAGAGACAATCTGTCCAGCTCACTGATCTAGTGTGAAAAGGAAAGAAGRCAAGCACATTGTTTTCAGCCAGGTGATGTGCAGTAYGAAGCGAACCCCTGCAGTAATTTAAATATAAAAGGCCCCAGAGTTTTATCCTGACCTTCAGGGAAATATACAGGGAAAAGCTCCATACCTACTTATTTTTTTCTAGTTATGCTTTTGATAACATCTGACTGGAAGCCATAATCTTTCTCTTAAATAGGCTAGTATCTGCTATCACACTTCTACACACAGAAGTATTCCCAAATATTTTGTAGCAGATAAAAAAATTCTGACTTAATAGGTCATGCACACTGATACTCTGGAAAGTAGCAAGTCCTGAAATAAAAAGGCTTGTGACAGTCACTTACAACACATTAGTGTAATTTTCAACCAATCTGGTAAGAGCTTTTTATCTCTCAGATTATACAATTAAGCCATCATAATTCTAAGGTATTATTTCTCTGTTCTATAATTCTAGCTGTTTGACTTCAGTTAAAGAAAACCTTTTAGTTATTCTTGCCAGACCACCATTTCTACTGCTTTAGCACCTGGCCTAAGGACATTATTTTAAGGCTGAGGAATCTTATCGAACACAGTTTTGTAAATCTGTATTAACAGATTACCCCTCCTCCCTCTTCCCCGCCCCCACTGAAATCAAAAGCAATGAAGAAAAGTTTAACTTACAACAATTACACTGAAAGGAATAATTATTCCTGCTAATAATTTATAAGAAATGGTGTCCTCTTTGTATGGATACCGGATGGATTCATCACTACAGAAAACGCCTCTCTGGAAGGGGGTACGTCGTGAGCTGAGAATTGCAAAAGGCAAGCCAGCTGGCAAAAAGGAATACAAAATACATTACAAAACCAAAACAAACTGGTGATGATCATACCCCTACATTTCCAAAGAGAAGTGCATAAAGAGGAATGGGCATGCAGGAAGTTAGAAGGTTATGCACTTCCCTTGGCCAATGACTACTGCCTTGACTTTGTAGCTTCCAGGAAGGATTGATAAATGAAGGAGCAGGGAAGGATTCCTCTCATCTTCATGTTTGTGGCACTTCAAGCATGGAAGCATGCCAAAACCACGACTTAGTAAACGTTTCAGTGATAACCACTGAGGTGCTGAATCTGCTGCTACTGGCACAATTATCAAATATTTCTTTATATTCCAGTGAGCAACAGTTGCCCCTGTACACCTTCTCTGGACAGCTTTACAAGTCAGAAGAGCATAAATTGCATTTCATGAAAGCAGAAAAGGAGGTGCTTTTAAGGGAGTACAAGTGCGGAGGGAGTTTTTGGGAATATGGAGAAAAGGAAATTACACAYGCATGCAATCCCCTCACTTCCTCACACACTGGATATCTTCCTAGAACAACAGGGTCACTGCACAAGCCCTACAGCCTCAAGGCACAGACATTTTATTCCCACCTCTTCCACCAAAGATGATGCCTTTGGCTCAGTCTAATACTTAGAGGATACAATGTTAAGGTGCACAATGCTGCACGCTATTGCAYGTCAAGGTACCCACAACACAAACCTAAACTATTCATTTGAGCAGTAAAGGTTTTTAAAAAAACTTCAAAATAGGATACAAATTACCACAAACTAATGGAGCCCCATTTCTAAATCCTATTCCTCCATCCTTAACACATATGCAACATCTGCAGGATCTGTTTGCATATAGGGATGAATGTTGCTGGAAAAATCGCTACATAGAAAACAAGCAGTGGTAGACTATAAAGAATGTTTAACAAGACAATAAATAATCTTCTTTAGCTTAGACATGTAGAGCCCAGTAGCACAAAAGCCCTTGACTTTATGCTCAAAATTCAGCTGTGTTGCACATRAAATGCATACCATTTTAAAGTTACACAACAAAAATTATCTGGAGGAGACACTCCCATCTGACAGTAAGGGATCAGGAAGATAAAAASAGTTTCCATCCTTCCTTCCCAGCAGAAATAAGTGTTGTTGTAGTTTCAGTTCTCTCCTCAARACTTCTGTGCCGAGGCATAGCYTACCTCTTTCCTTTCTAGATACACAGCTAGCCCCAAGTAAGCATGTGCAAATAAAAGTAAAGAYGTAAAGAGCAGGAGAAAAAGTGAATAAAAAAAGATAACAACCAAACATCAAAGGAAGAAACCTAGGATCCTTTCAAATCCTCTTCTCTCTTTCCCTGCACCCATGAACTCCTCCAAACTAAGCCTGACTCCTGGGGCCATCGCAAGTGATACAACTGGGATTTTACCAACAGTTTGCTATCAGTTTGTTCTGCACACCATAAGGTGCTTAAAAGAATACTTCAGTTTGAAAACAAAAAAACAAATAACGAACTAATGGCTAAAAAGGTGAAAATTTCCCTGAACTAAACTCTGGAGAATGACACAACCTTATTCCTTGATCAGGCTGTTACAGGTCTGTCATGTGGGCCCATGAATTCCAGCTAAGCCTGCTGCAAAGAACCATGAACCCCTCTGTACTGCTGCAGTCATTAAACCAATAGCATGCARAACTTCCCCTCCAAAAGTGGCAGAAAAAGACCACTGTCATTGTCAAGAGGGGTTATTTCCAATTCTATGCCAGCAGGACTACAAGTGACACAGCTCTGGAAGCCATCCAAGCATACCAACAAAGCAGAARGACAGCAGGATGGGCAAAGAGCCAAGCCAGAGCCTCACCAAAACACTGCACTATTCAGATACCAGCCAGCACAAAGCCTGGGAGCTGGACTCTGCAGTACAGTGCAAAAACACAGCCTTTCCTGCTAGGAAAAAAGTCTTCTCCCTTCCTCTCAACAGGAAGAATATCAGGGTCTTGTAAAACACTGCAGTCCAGACCTCATTTTTTCTCCCTTCCCTTGTGTTGGTATTGTGACAGATGTCATGATACACCATCATTTGTTTATGTATTTAGTATTTCGCTGACTTGGGTCAGGGATGAGGCAGAAGCATGTGTAGCCATGGTGAGGGAAGGTGACTTTTGTCAACACAATGCTGTGGTGTTTCCAATACCATTTATCCTACAAACTATATATGGAAGGAAAACTTCATTTGCCCTGCACACATAGTAACATCAACATTCAAGACTGAGTATTTGAGAAAAATGTATTGTTTGGACCTCCCAATATAGATAATTTGGCATATACAGATAAGAGTTTCTTAATTATTTACATGGTTACTTCTTTGGAATTGRTAGTTTTGATTATCATGGTAAATCAGATGTTCACAAAATTAAGTTCAGCCCAAATAAACCTTATCACAGCTTCAGCACACTGCCACAAACACCTGTGGTTACAGTTATATAGTGTCACTGACATCAAATCACAAGCTCTGCATCACCCATTTTAAAGATCTGGCCTGTGAATAATGGTGTACCTTACTACTAATTTCCTTTAACCCACACCTGGATGTTTCAGCTTCTCAAGGCAAGAGATTGAAAATTTTCAGAATGATGGGGTTATCCAGTAGGGGAATTTTTTAAAATGTAATTTCCATCTACTAAATCAGAAATAAAAAGCAGTGGTGTGTGGATCCTCCTCATGCTGCGAGGATCTGTGTTCTTCCATGCTGAGTGAAGCTGCCTGAAATGTGTGTGCTCATTGTTCAGCAATATTGAGATTATGATGTAATTAGCATGTAACTGCACCCTCCTGTATCCAGATCACAGAAACAAAATACCAAACAACTCCASGTTTGTTTTTGTTTTGCTTTGTAAGCAAATATGAACAGCTAAAATAAAATTATTGTTTTCTCTTTCATAATTTCTTTCCACCTCCTTTATTTTGAGTCTTAAAAGTTCTGGGTACCTATGTGGTAGCCATTAAGCTACCATTAAATGAAAGAGCTATGCACYGAAAGACAATACTGCTAATAAACCTTATACAGTAAACATAACAAGGGTTTCTTCAGTTCCCTCCAACTGCACAACAGATTCAAGAAATAACACCATCAGTCATTTATCTTATTGCTGTTCTCAGCATCTTTCAGTGTTGAAAGGACACATTCTCCATGAAAGTTTGGGAGAAAAGTTTTAATTTCTGAAAAACAGATTACAGTAAAACAGACCAGATTAATTTAACACTGTTAAAATGTAAACTGAAGTCACAGAATTACAACATCTGTCATTTACCTCTGGCTCAATCCAAGGCAGCCACTAGCCTGAAAAACCATGCCAGTGGGGGATGTTMATATCTTTTGGTTAAAGTATTCTCCAATGTCAATACCTAATCCCTCAGAACATGCTCCATGAAGCAGGTTTAATTTACTTCTTTTTAACACGCATGGATTGACTTTATTATTATTAACTGGTGGGAGAGAGCAGAAAAGTAAAAGTCAAACAAACCAGAGGGGCATCAAGTGTTTTTGGCATGTGAAGCTAGTAAGAGAACCTTCTCACAATACTGAGGGTTCTGTTATGTTTTAAATAAATTCATTTCTAAAATSAAATCAAAATTACTTCAGATATACAGCTTAAATATTTTCTGCAGTGGAAGTTTCCCTTTAAGACAACAAAGGGACAAGAAAAAACACTTCAGCTTTTTCATTACTACAAGCAGAACAAGCAAGCAGAAGAACTGTCGCAACTGATAAAGAGGCAAAGCTTCTTACTCTATCAGGTAAAACAGTCGTGTTTCCCTGTAGCTGTGACAGACATGTTACTTTTTCACCCTGACAGATATCATAATTTCAGAGGGCAGRGATAAGTTTTTGCATCATTGCAGCAATTTTCTAAGCATGGAAGCTCCTTGTTTCTCATATGACAATACCAAAAAGCTTCCCTGATGTACACTTCATCTTCTAAGCTGGTKGTAATACAGTGAAGAAATTGCCTAAAGGAAAAATGACAACATACAWGTGAGGAGGAATTATAAGGTTGGGAAGAGGTTACCTGTAGGGTAATCTCAAGGATAAACCMAACAAGCTGGTGTTATGCAGTGCATATGCATTCTTAATTAATAACTAGCAAATGTACTGCTGACAGAGCTGGCAATTCTTTGATACAGTGGAAGATCAAGGCCAGCCAGTTCTGCCTGCAAAACAACCCTTAAAGGCTGAGGCAAGAGAACATATGGAGATTTGTGCAGTAATGAGTTCAGAGTCATGCATCTGGAGGTTAAACAACTCTGTTGAGTTGGGAGCATGTCAATTCAAAATAGCAGGGGGAAAACAATGTGCTTCCTGTGGCTGTTGTATATCAGTATAATAGCGTGACCATTAGACAAGTCTTTCCAAAGGCATTAACACTTCTAACCATTTGCCAGGAAATTTCTTCCGAAACAGTATTCAGTCAGAATTGGCAAATTCACTTGGTTTTAATTCATCTGTCTTAAGTGCAGAGAGAGGACTGCTGGGATATATTCCTCATTATCTCAAAAACAAGAGTTTGGTTTTGCATGGTTCAGCAGAGTCTAAGGGCTGTAAATAAGCCAAGTGCATATACAGTAGATACTAGAAAAAAGAGCAATACTGATCCAACAAGCAACCAAGAGGTAAGGAACTACACWCAGAGTTGGTAATAAAGAYATAAAYGRAGGCTCTGAAATGTTTCAGTTAAAAAATATGGAGTGGAAACACAAGTAGCTCAACTGATAAGACTACATATTTTAAMCAATTAGTATGCCCTTGTCCAAAAGTCTGCCTCATACATTATAATGGATTCGTTTTCATCATAAACTGGAGTGATTTCTGACTGATGTTTGGTTTTTTTCCATAAATGTCCTATATAACACAGGTCTATTTCTTTCCCAGTTTCTAATCTTGGTTAGGTTTCTTCACTGGGCATGATGTTGTCCTCTCCACTAAAGCTGGACATTACCACTTGGAAGAGAGAGAACATCAGATCATACACCTCCCTCGAGCTGTCCTTCCCACTCKCCTCAGGAAGAGTATCACTTGGCATTTATCCAAGCTGTATTTCACCACTCACTTTACTGCCACCTTTTGTATTTATTGCTCTGAGTTCCCTCCATCGCTGCTGCCTCACARCACATGCTCTCTCTCCTCCAGGGCATTTATGACTACACTGAACAGGRCAGACTCCCAGAGCACTCTACTTGACATCTTCCTTCCTTGCAAAGGACAAGAAGCACTTACTCCTGCTGCTTACTTCTCACAGTTAAGCAAATTATTTGTTCAATTAAGGATTCTTTCTCCAATCTCATAATATTTAGTTTCTTAATATTTGGTTGAAGTAAACATTTGAATACACACATCTAAATAAAAGAGATTCTCTAAAAAAATGCTGCTTTGGCCTGAGTTCTCCATCTTCCTCATTTATCACAGACTAGGATAAGAATAGATGCAACTGACACCAGGATACAGTGGGTTTGTTTCTGACAAAGTAGCTTTCAACACTCGTGCTCAAGTAGTGGGTAGTAATAATCTTTCTCCAGAGTTCAGAAACAAAGCAAAGTTTAAAATTGTTTTCWCTGCCAGCACCTCAAAAAAATCTGCCATCACTTTTGTGCTGTTAGCTGTAGCTTTAAACTAGAAGTGATACCGAGACTTATTTTTTAAAAAGCAAAAGTAATATTTTGAGGCTTAAGTCTTCTTATACCAGAAGCTGAGATAGAAAGTAGAAGCTAACATTTCCCCCAAATATGCTGCAGATATTTTATTACTAATTCCACCAGTAAAAACATCCACAGTATTCACTGCAACATTAGAAATACCACCTGGAAAAACACAGGTTATGCAAAAGCTTAGTTAAAACTTTTGAGCTGATATTACTGCTCACAGTTTTTGAAGGTTGAGTAGGGTGTCAAARCCTCTTCATAGATTAAATTAAGACTTTGGCTTCTCAGTATAAGAAGAGTGCTACTTTCATTTCTCATAGGAGTTTTAGAGTTTTTTTTAAGAGAGCACCTTCCAAGAAATGAACCGTCACTCCACAGTTCACCAAGACTGATGGTTCCATTCTTTGACATTCAGCTTTCTCCTGAACAGGTGGGTAAAACCCACCTCTTTGCATCTCTCCTTGCACAAGACAGAAGAGAAAGAGGTACAATAATGTGAGCCAGATGAAGAGAAACCGAAGAGGCAGCACAAAAAGGAACACTCTCTGCCTTACTTTCCCTGTTGCTTGTCTCTGGTTCCTGGTGGAGCTGCTTCTCTGTTTTTGACACCCCACCCAATCTCTGGTCTAAGTCCTGTATATCAACAGTACATTATTAGTAACTGTGTGTCAGACTTGAGTGAAAGAAAAATYTATGCCATAGACTGTTTGGGTTTAGGTTTTTTCCTTAAATTACAAGACTTAAGTTGCAACTCCCTCTACTTACATTTCTCCCTTGTCCATTTTACCCTAGTCCATTTTGTATATTCTACTAAATAATACTTTAAAAACTCCTCTATACCAATGTGACTGTTTGGCTTTCTCATACCTGTGACCCAGCTTCACTCAGCATTTTAAAACATCTGGAGTTTGTCCCACTGTCAAAATGCCAGCTGTTTTACTAAAACACTATGYGCATTCTCCATCACTGTATTAAGAAATGTACCTGAAGAGTTAAGGAAAGCAAGCCCAAGTCCACAAGGCTAACAAGGAATTGCTAGAGTTTATTTATTTAAAATACAACTGTACTTAGCAAGAGAGATTTGTACAAGTAATAGAGGTAAATGGTGATCCTCATATCTTTCCTCACCTGATTTCAAGCCCAACAGAACACCCACACCATGGATAGATCAAAAAGTGGAGCCAAAAATTGGAAGCTGCTACTTCTCAGCATCTGGCCCCACAGCACTGATCTCAGCCAGGAATTACTCATCAATTCAACAAATGAATCAAGTGCATTACCCTGCTCATTAGACCTTCACAGAGTAAAACCATGGATTACTATTACTATGTTGGCTTTAAAAAGAGAACTAAAAACTTAGCAGTTTATTCCTCAGAATAAGGTTGGGTTCAGAATAATGCTGATCTGTAGTAGTACACGAYGAACAGTTAGTATCAAGCAGAACTCATGACAGATTATGAGGTCCAACAGCATCGCCCAAAAAAGTTTCCAATGCCATAAATATACCAAAAAACACAGTGAAKAATAAAACACAAGCACCTTTTCAACAAGTTTACCAGGTAAGAGGCAGTCTTACTCAGAGCATAATAAACTGAATATAAGAGTCTGAATAAACTGAAACCTAAGAGTCAAGTTGAAGTCCACTCTAGTGTCAAACAACAGTTTTCATTTCAGTTAGTTTTAATTAATTTCAACTAGCAAAACTAACAACAGTGGGGTCATATATCTTTGACACTGCTGAAAAAGTGAAAAGCACATCTACCAATCAACAGTCTTGAACAGGTTTCATTAATCCCCTGATTCAGTAATCTCTATCACAGCAGTAACTACATTTGTCCATGAAGACATTCAAAACTAGCTCTGTGAGTGCTTATGTTGGCCAATCTAATAGCTGCTGTCAATAAAAGTTTCCCTTCAAAATGCATCCCTTTCATAAACAACAGAAAAGATCAGTTTCTTTGGCCACAAAAGAAATCAGTAAATTGACTCCAGAGTATGATTGTGCTAATCTGTAGGAGGGAAAGTTTCAGTCAGAACATTGTTACACATGGTATAAGCAGACATTCCCAAAAACATTAAGCCTAATACCTACTAGGTTAAAGCTGGCACAGGAGCAAAGCTAYCTAGGTCCCTTTTGGGAATACTGAGGGCATTTTGCCACACCAAACCTAGGAATGTTTTGATTCAGCCTTTTTGTTGTTGTTGTTCGAACCACTTAGAAATCAATGTAACCGTCCAAAGATCTTTTTGAATGTGTTCAAGGTGGAGAAATTAAGCCCTACAGGCCCCATCATGTTCCYTTCTCTCAAAGAAGTTCCAAACAGCAGCACTTATCCCAGAGAAGTGACTTAACCAAAACTCCCTTTACTAACAAACACTTCCCCTATAAGGAACATCAGCATTTGCGTTACTTGTTTTGGTAGCAACAAGTTTTGGAGAATTACTTTGTTTCCCAGAAACTCAGTGCAGGCCTTTGGCTGAGTTATGAACTCTTCTCTCTACRTCAGTCCATCATGTAATAGAAACCTACCAGTGGCTTGTGAGCCTTCAGCTCTGGGACAGAACTGCCAGGCAAAGCCAGAAATTGTAGAAAAGGGAGCAAAGGGAACAGAAAAAACTCAGCAGCTCTCAGGTTGCTCTGTTGTTCTGCTGCTCTGTTGAGAAGCATGTTTATTTCAGAGAGGCTTTCCTTGCTCTGTGCTTCTCCCTCCCCAAAGTCACCTGCCCCTGAAGCTAAGGGAAGCTGCATGAGTGTCACTGAAGGAAGCAGTCTGAAAAAACAAGATGACTGGAGGAAAAAAAAAAATCAGTTTGGAGGTGAAGTTACCAGAAAAGCCCAACTGAACAGGGCATCTACAAACAGACACGGCTGGATGTCACTGGAAGGTTGTGAGGTTGGACCTCACATTAATTTGCCATTTATACTTGAAAAAGTTGGTCTCATGCAGACAACTSAAAATGCCAGATCAAGTATATTTCCAAATACTCCTAGAGATGCATGGACAATGCCTACTCATGGCTTTTAAATTACTCAGAATTACTGTCTAAATATATCTAAAAGACTTAGTAAGATAGAAGTATCAGAAAGATCTGGGGTTCCTTAACTGTCAGATATRATGATTGTGTGCTGCTCTAGACACTGGCCTAAGCTCTCTGGAGAGATTCAGTCTTCTAGACCACTACCCAGACTTGTTTGACCCTAAATCTCAAAGAATTCTAATATAAAAATTGTGGTTCCCACCCAGACAAAGAACAACTTATAAAACTGAGAAGCATCATTCTAAGAAGTGGCACTCCAAAAACAACAAACGTTAATTTCTCAGACATTTTATTTCCTGATAAAAGGTGGCAATGGCAACAGAAAGGGTTCAGACATACAAATAGAGTTATGATTCCTAATATCATATTTTAATTTTTTAAGATTCCAGAGTTTCTATAACATCTTGTAAATTTTCATAAAATGTTATAAAAACAAATCCATGATCATGCAACTTAGTTTCTTTTATGTACAAAAGACTTAATAAAATATCTTTATATTTTTGGGGTTTTTTGGATTTGGGTTTCTTTCTTTTTGAGGTAGTCTTATTGGGGAAGAAAATAAAAATGTACAAAAGTGTTACTTATCAACTCTAGATGAAATTTTTGCCATTGATTCCTTCATTGAGGATTCTGTCCCTTTCAGCAAARTCTCATGACAGGACAACAACTTTTACCAGATGGGGGATAATCAGAGTTCTTGCCAAAAAGCCTTTCATGASTGAGCTGTATTCCTGTTGAGGGTATTGAATCTGGAACACACAACTTCCAAAAACTTAAACTGCCTTGGAAAAAGTCTCAAGCCTCCAGTGAGTCAGACCAAAACAAAAAAAAACACATTCTGAATTCAGATTCCTAGACTGATCAACTTTCCCTGTCCATTTTGAATAAAGGCAATCTTGAAGGCAGAAAGGATTCAACTGGAACCYGCTTTCAATTCAGGAAGTTGTGATATCCCATGTCTCATACTCCCTAGCTGTACTCTAGCCCTTAGTTTACAGTAGCTAGAAGATTTTTCACTTCTTGCATGAGACTAAAGAGCTCTCTATATCTAAAACTGAGATTAAGAGAGCCAAGTTAACATGTCAACTACACCAAGCAGGTGCTTTAAGGTTTGGAAAACATTCAGACTGAAAAGCAAATGACCTGATTAGATTGTATTGTAACAGCTATAAGTGCTCTAGAACTTTTTTTTTTAAGCCTCTCAGCACAGAGACTAGAAGTGGTTGTTCCAATTATAAACTCTMGCCACCTTAACAAAGACAAGCAATGAAAATCCACTGTGTGACTCCTACAAAAGTATCACAGCAGAAAAATATCAGAATAGACTGGAATTACTGACACATCTAATTTTAAGCTGTAACTTTCACTACAAAGATCATCTAAAATTATAATAGTCCATACCACTCTTTAAATGTTCAGACTTTCATGTGAATTAGCTCTAAATCTGATGTTTCTCCRTGGCTTTAGAGCCAGGGGAAAAAAACTCTTGTTTGAGTTTACATTACAGCAACAACTTCAAATCTAAAAATGAACAATAACAAAAAACCAAGCAATTCAACAGATTATTTAACTGCAGCTAGAACATTTCTTTAAAAGTCCAAAAGTGCACAGAGCTGCAATTATTACTTCATGTGTACCCATATCAATCAAAGTACAACAGGAAACCTACTGGAAAATTAATTTTCCCAAATGTGTGCTGAAGATATATGTACTTGTCAAAATGACAAACTTTCCTTAAAATTGAAACTATACCAGTGATTACTTGTTGTGTCAACCTCCTATTTATTGCACAGGTCTAATGGAAGCTTTAATAAATAAACACTAATGGGAAAACCAGAGTAATGCATGTAGAAGTTCTGCAGGTTCTTGTTTTAAATGACTGTCTTCCATCCTTAAACCACTTAATGTACTTCTTAGTGATTAATTCAGCTTATACATTTATCAGATAATAAAATATTATCATCATCTTTCATATGGCTTGGTCAAGTACTGCAGGGACAAACAAGTTGTAGCTTCAGGTTCAAGTTCTGTGCCGTTAAATTTTGATTCTCCACATCAGCTCAAACCTTACTAAAACTGGGATACAAGCAGTCTTAAAATATTGTCAGAAAAACCTACTAAAGAATTAAATTGTTCTTTGTCACAATCATGTGGTCTTTAAAACACTGMGCCTCTTTTCTACAAGCAATTAGATTTTCAGTCTCTGTATTCCATTTTATCCCACTCTTCTTTGAAGAGTAATCGCATTACTGTTCAAGMTTAGAAAAACCTTCTGAGTCAAAATTAGGCTTATTTTTGTAGAAAGTACATGGAAGCAACAGTCACCAGTTATAGGTGTGCGCACTGCAATACAGTGCCAAGTTTTAACACCACAAGTGTTGACGTTAGCAACTAACCCATTCTGAACAAGACATGTAATCAGTCCACAATAGTTTGGAAGACATTTTTCATCTCYAGTGATAAAAGCCTAGTCTACATACACTTTTTTTCTGTTCCTAAAACAAATTAAATTAGCAAAACTAGCAGTTAGAGATTAGTTCCAGATTTTCTGTGCAAACAGTAGCAACAGCACCTTTCTCATGCAGATGTCTACACATACATGGGTATTTGCCTATGTAGACTGGTCTTCAACTCATTTACAGTGCTGAGCTCTTGGAAGGCATACATTTTATTCCCATCACCAAAGCTCCCTATATATTAGCTACTTACAGAGAAAATGGGCAGGGTGAACCCCACTGTGTAGAGGACAGTGGATGTGATGGTACTGTCATGGAACGGATACTTGATGGTGTCATCATTACAGAAAAAGCCTCTCTGATACGGTTTTATTTTGGCCAAGTTTAGAACACCAAGGGGTAAGCCAGCTGTTGGGGGAAGGAAAACAAAAAAACAAAAACAAGAAATACATGTAGTTAAACCAAAAAAAAAAATCACTTCTAATCATGCATGGAGGAAGCTACCAAACATGCATAACTCAAATTTCCTAAGTATCATGCAATTCACTTATCACACTTATGAAATCTGTTTAGACATTTTTTCAGAAGACTACTTCAGAAGAACTCTGAGGTTCTCTATCAGAACCTCAGAGTACAGATGTTAAAAAACTACAAAGTTCAAAGTCTTCCATCCATAAAGTGAGTTGCCACCAAACCAAGATTACATTCAAGAAAAGGCCTTTGCCCCTCACATGACTAACTAGTTATWGAGGGCAGGTAGCCTTTTGTCCCTCCTCCCTCTGCCACTACTCCACAATCTTRGCTTGTATCTGATTTGCCAGCCTGGTTCTATACACCATAATGTGGTCACTGCTTACAGCAGGTTTTGTTATGGTTAGGGATTTCATGCAGGTAGTTCTCATGCAAGTAGTTTTCATGCAGGTAAGCGGAACAAGAGACTGAGGGACACTAACGGACACTTTGAATGGATTCTATCTCCAGGTAATGAGATTATATCTTGAGATTACATTTACACACCTGTCTACACTTTGGAAGATTTCTTGCATGAAAATAAATATACAAGTTATTAACATGGCAGCTGAGACCCGGGTACAAATTACAGCTCTAAGAATTTACACACTGTGATATATTACTAATTCCCTCTCCTACAAGTTAACTTGCATTATGCTGACAGTCATGCAAAAAGAATCCATCCAGACTTCTGATAATTATATTCAGGTACAACTTACTTCTGATAAGAACCACCTGCCYTGTAACAGACATATGCAGGAGCAATAACCTCAGGAAACCCAACCTTGTCTTTTTGTTTTATTGTCTCATAAAATCAGTAAGGTTGGATAGGACCTCCAAGATCATCAAATCCAGCCTTTAACCAAATAACACCATGCCCACTTTCTCCCTTTGATCAACTGAGCAAGCTATAGATTAAAGTGGGTAAATTACATAATGCTAAATCCCCAAACAAAACAAAGTAAATTTTGTTTTAAAACATGGTAAAAAAGGACAATTAACTTTTGTATTTTCCCCAACATCCATTTAATATGCAATTCTGCAAATAGATATTCTATACATAAATTCRAGGGTGAGTGCAATTACTGGAGTAGAAAAAACTACTTGGTATATAAACAACCTGCTGTACTGAGAACAAAAAACATCTCAAAGAAGTTAACATGATGAGTGATTGCTTTGATTTCTGGTGACACCTGTTGACTAGCAGGTAAGTAGCTTAAAGGTGTTTTAAGTAAGGTTATTTCTGAAGACTTCATTAGAAGAAAAGACATCAAGAGTGAAAAAGTAGGAACAGAGTGATAAATCCTGGCTCCTTCTTTGGGCTGCTGAGTTGCAGTGCAAAGGGTTGTGATTAGTACATGATTGGTAGCACCCCAACTTTCAACTTCTTTTTCCGAGAAAATTGCTATGGTCACAAGAAAGCAGTTTGGGTGTATTTTAAATCATCTTAACGGAGCAGAGGGATTTTTTTTTCACAAGTTATTTGAAATACGAAAATTGTCCACACTTACTGATGCTTACCATCCCATATAGAAAAAGTGAATCAAAACACAAGTGCCATTAAGCTTATTCAAATTCAGGTACAAAGTTTTTCATTAAGTAGCATAGGATACCATTGAATCAACTACATCTCAAAGGTCCCTCTCCTTCCATCTGCTTTAATAAGTGAGAGAAGACCGAGCACAAGTGGCAGACAGAAACAGATGAAACAGAATTGCAGCCCTTCAAACATGAAGGGGGCCACACTGAAGAACTCAAAGTTCACTCTGACCAAAGGAATTGCTGTATGTTCGCATGCCTGGAGCCAAGTTTCATTTACTCTCAAGACTATGGCAAGATTCCACTAACATTACCTAAGAGCCCATGCTTCCTGTCTTTGCCTCTGCTATTGCACATCCAGCAGAATGATGGAGTGGTAATCCCATTACCTATTTGGTACCATCATATCTTCTCAAAACAGGTCACCAGATTTTCACATACGGAAATATCACATGCTCATAATRAACTCAAGCAGCAGCTTGTGTTTTGCAGAAGTGAACTACTTCACAGATGTAAATAYCTGTTTTCCACAAAAAGCTGCTACAATCTAATACTAAGAACTACAACACATAATGAACTTTTGGCCTGGGAAGGGGAGAAAATGAAAAGCAGCACATAAAGGGGTCAGATGAGAACAGTGACTGCAAAACTCATCTGTATAGCCTACATTGAAAGAATACTAAAAATAGGAAGTTGGTTACACTAACTGCCCATTTCCATTTTTTTTCATTACAGTTAAATTCTTACTGCAATCTAAATGATGCACTGTTTTCCAACAGTGGACGAGAAGATTTTTTAAAGTGGTATTCAGTTAAACATTAACCTATCCCAAACACCAGTAGCATTTTTACTATTGCTCATTTTACAGGGAGAGAAGACAAGACAGCACATGTAAGCAAACAGTCCTGAACTTTTCACTGTAAGCAGAAAAAAACCCCCACTGCTAAAGTACACAACAGGCCAGTACTGCCATCAGAAGTGCCAAGCATCTCCATGACCTTTAAGCAGGCTGAGCCTCTGAGGAATGTACTTATGTTCAGTCTCATTAGCTTCCCTGAASTGGAGCAAAGAGTGACCAAGATCTCGTGCAAGATCACCAGGCTAAAAGGCAATCTTGTAGAGMAGCTCTCATGCCTTTATCCTTCAGTATACCTTCTTTTCCTTTTCACCTAGCCAGTACAGCAGTAGCCTCAAGGTGCTCTTYTGAACCAGGCAGCTTTATACCTTAAGGGATCATAATGGCTCAGTCATCATTCATATCCTATAAAGCATGGCCTTCAGCGGTAAAAAAGGACCATTACTTGAAGTCACCCATCATTCAGACTGGAACATACATAGAATTGGATTTTATCTACTTTCTGGTAAAAATTGTGCAGCTTATCTTGTCAAGAACTAGTGACCAACAGATTCTGGGCTGTTTTGTTAGGCAGTAGCAAGAAACAGACAGCAGTCCTCTGATCTTCCTCTCCTCTTTAATTATAAAGGGAAAACAACCTGGTCACTCCAGTCCTCTGTGGCTTACAAAAGGACACACTTCTACAGTGCTCACACAAATAGACTCTAGCTAGCCCACATACCAGGGTGGATTGGGCTTGGAGMAACCTGGTCGAGTGGAAGGTGYTCCTGCCCATGGAAGGCRTACTGGAATGAGATAATCTTTAAAATCGCCTCCACCCAAAATATCCTACAGTTTTATAAYCCYGAAAGCTACAGYTGYAGTAACAAAGTTGAATAGGAAAAGATTTGAAGCCTTTGCTTATGAAAGAAAGGTAAACAAGATTCRTACACATGAACAAGAAAAAAGGTAAACAGGCTAAACAGGGAGGCAAAGGCAAGAACGATGCTTAATTACTGAGCAGGAATTGCAGGGACAGAGCAGCCTTAAGTTTTGAGCTAGAACTATAAGAACAGGGCAACACACATTTGTACAGTTACATGAGGTATGCTAAGTTCACAAGGAGTTTCCTCTAATTTGCAGGTCGAAGCCAGTTGCAGAGTAGTTTCCACTGACCATCTACACCAATTCACAGTAATACACATAGCCTTCGGGGGAACTACTTGATTACATCTGGCTGGATGACATAGCATGACAAATGCCGGCAAGAAGGGAAGGAAGGGAGGTCCAGGCTAGGAGAATAGGGAGGAAGTCCATGTGAGAATGGTCCTCCACCCACAGAAAAAGAATCTTAAAAGTAAAATACCAGTACCTAAGAGGAGAAAGTGGAATCTCTTTTTTCCCCCCCAAAGGAAGCCTGTTTAACCAAAAAATGTCAATCGATTTCCTATATTTTAGTGGGGTTTTCTTAACTTAAAAAAAAAAAAAGAAACCCCACCAAAACAAAAAACACCCTCACMGTTTATCCTACAAATGGAAGTGATGGCAGCAAGCTACCTGTTTTTCTTAAACAGGAGAAAATAATCTATAGCCAAATTGTTATCTATTGCAACAATTGCCATAAATATTTAAGACCAGAAAAGAACATTATTGTTTTGTGTCTAAAAGGACAGAAATTCTTAAAGTTTCTAACCATTTCAGTGATACTGTACTACCTAGTTCTCAWCCAGATGCAGTGCTCAGCTTTCAAGAGCAACCCAAGACAACCTAGACTGTCCTGTCCTTTTCCCACCTCTGGCCATTTTCCACTATCCCTTTCTTGCCTAGGCATTAGTTTTCACACCAACCCATTCAAAAAGACAAGCCCATGCCCACAAAGCACTGGTTTTTCAGAGGCACTTGCTCATCTGGCCAACTGTATTACTCTAAGACCTGGCTTAAACGACTGAGTAGGAATATGTAGCCAAGGGTGTGGAATAAAGSACACGGACAGATCAGCTTCAATACCTCATGAAACTGCATCTTGATCAGTGGTGCTTTCTCCCCCACAATTTTAAATAGTACAAAGGAATGYGCTGTGTTTTGTAAACACACCTTAATTAACCTACTTGGCCTCCTTATCTGTGCAAGTGACTGAATCTGCACTTGAGATTCTGTGCAGTCAAACTCATGCTGAATTGCTGTTTCAAGTCCTACAAGACAGTATTACTCTGTACTCCTATCTGGTCCTCAATCAGGAAGTTCTCTCCAACAAAACAAATTAATATCTAGGAACTGGGAGAAAGGCAGTTATCCTTAAGGGACGCTATGGCAAATAAGAACATTCTAGCTTGATTATTAACCAAAGTTTTTTCTGCATGCTGCAATGAACTCACAATTGAGTGTTAAGTAAGAGAACCTGTGCTGGACTAACATGAGACTGAGTTTTTATGTTTCTCTACACTTACCATGAAGAATATGACCTGATTCTGCACGTAATATGCTGACAAGGTCAGCTTCAGGTTTTGTAAAGAAATTCACAGTTTATAGTTTATTTAGGGAGTGTCAAACAATAATTCTAGCTGTACCAGAGAAATAATGAAATAATCTCAACAAAACACATCGAATTTTATCCTCAAAACAGATGAGCCACTTTTTACAGCTTACATTCATATTAGACAGATGATACTGTTAATAACCTCACAGAGTCATTTTAATCTAAACCTATGCAGCTGTCAATTACTACCGAGAGCAAGAGAGAATTTAAGTTCTCCTACTCTTACACATGTATTTTTGCTTTTATTTTCACACAGAACAACTATGTTTGCTTCACTGTTCATTTTTCAGTRTACAGTCTGGGGCTAGGAAGTAGGTAAGAGATTTAAAGAAATTGAGATCAGCCTAATGCTACTGGAGAGAGTTTAGAAACATCTGAAAAGTTACTGCTCTCTGCAGAGAAAGAGACTGGCTGAAATTCTTCTAGGAACAGTCAGAAGAAAGAATTAACACCTTTTAAAATAGGAGGTTCAAAAAAACAGGGAATACAAAAAACCATCAGGAGGAAGAAGAGATTAAAATAATGAGAAAGCATTTAGACTTTTTATAATGAGAGGTAAGGAGTGTACAAGAGAAAAATCAGTGCACTATTTATTTGCAGTAGCTGAGACAAATGGGTAACCCACAACTTACCTCCAAGCCACTTTAAAGAACTTTATCTTACTTTTCTACACTAAAGAATGTGAAGTATTTCTAATACCAGCAAACTGATTGTTCTGATAATGCCAGAAGCTGTGATAGGGTTCAGTAAACAGGATACATGCATTTAAAAGCATGAACAACATTCTAATCTCTCTTAATATTCTACTTGCAACTTTATGTTACGTACATTTTTATTTGTCTTCTGATCTAAGATTTGGCCAGCAGAGAAGCCAGATCAGCAACCGAGCAAGTTCCTCACCATTTTTTGTTACGCCAGGCAAGGGTGATGGAGGCAGGAAGCAAAGGAAACCTTCCTCTWTGCTCAAACAGCCTCAACACAAGCACGCAATTTCTAGTCCAGTCATTTACTAACACATCATATTCCAGTTTCTCTGCATTCAGCAGTCTRTTACATGGGAGCACTGGTTCAGTTATCTGTAGTCCCAATTAATTAGAGGTCAAAACACTTCAAAAACACTAGCATGGACAAGTGTATTTTCCCTTGTATCCACCTTTCAATTTTAGAAATGGACTGTTAAAAGCACTAAATAMATGTTAATCTAAAACCCATGCAATTGTCCAACCTGTGAGCACCTAGAGAAGTGCAAATGCTAATTGAAAAATGCAGAAACAAGAAAGTAATGTATCCTAATCCTGCTCTATCACTTAGAGAAACACACACCAGACAAGTGAGCCAATAGCAGGTCACAAGCAAAGACTGTGCCCTGTGCTCTGCTCTGGGAAGAGAATGCTGAAGCTGGCCCAGGGATGGTCAGGGATGGCAGTTCACCCAGTGTGGCAGAGGCCAACTGCCCCATCACTGACAGGCCCGAAAACATTTAACACCCCAGACTAACAGCTAAAAGAAACTGGGGGCAGAGGCAGAGAGGGATGGAACAGGAGAGGTCAGCAGTTCTTTGCACTGCAGTGCTGCTCAAGGAGTGGGGAAGAATCCAACTGGCTGCAGCCATAGTAAATAAGGATGACTTCTCCCACTGTAACCCCTCCTGTGTAGGGGAAATTAAATATTTCATCACTACTTGCTTTATGTGCTCAGCATCAARTTCAGTTAAAGGCTTTGACAGTACTGTATAGAGGATTAAAAATCTACATCAAAGATGTAGGTTTCTGCACACAATCTACCTAAATCACAGAGCTTACAGACCAGGAGGGCAACACAGCCAAGAAACGGAACTATCRAGGTCAGCTGGTTGGCAAGACAGGGAGGGAGTTGCTTTTTTTCAATGCAGTTGACACCAACTCTGAATGTCATTCAAGACTACTTCTCTTTTAAACTCCAGAAGCTGTAACTATTTTCCCATTTTAGTCTTTGTTTTGTGGAAGTGCACAACAGGAAGCTTTCCCCTGTAACTACACACCCTAACTTGAAAKACCATTCAGTCTCTAGAACTATAATAGGCAATTAGTTGTCAGGAATGTAAATGCTCAATTTCCAATGAGTCCTACAGGCATAGCAGTATTTTATTTAAACAGTCTTTAACGAAGTCAGCAGTGCTACAGAGGGACTCAGGATTTCCATGACATTTCTATGACCCTGTCACACACCACAACGTCACTTTACACTGCACACACTGCTGCATGCCACCATGTTCAAGAGAACAGAAGTTGTTTTTCATGTTAGACTGAAATCTGTAGTGTCATTGTAAGAACAGAAACTCTATAGAAAGCTCCATCTAAATGGATTTTAAAAGGAAAACTGACCATACCCTATATATTCTTGAGCTATCAGAGCAGTTTTGTTTTGTACTGATTCAGGAGACTACCCAAAAAGTCCATTACTTCAGAATCTGGAAAAAAATACTTATACATTGTTCTTGACACTCGAGTACAATGAATAAAGCCACAGCATAGGAAGTCTTATACTACACATAATAGACCAGGTGCYGCTTTTCATTTGTAGTAGAAGTTATCAGCATTAGCTTTGTGATCTCAGTTTCTATGTATTTAAGGCATGTAATTTTCTAATGTTGATTATTGGACTCTTATGTTTAAAGAAGAGATGGGAAAAATGGAAAGAGTCTGCAAGCAGAAATAGTGACCTGACTTCCATTCCCAGCATCTCCACTAGTGTTAGACCCAGCTACCACACTGGCTTGGAGTATTTTAGCTGAATACTAGTACTGCAGCATAGGCTTACCTACCAACATAAAAATGAAGCCTGGTTTCCACAAGTAAAAAACTACCAAAAACTCACTCAATGGAACACCAAGGAAAGCAGACACTAAATAAAATAATGATTAAGATTATCTTTGGAATTTAATAGAGAATAGTTTCTGATTCTTTGACAGGCTCAATCTCACTGTCTGCCTTCTGTACTCCTTAAGGGCCATAAGCTTGCTGCACATCAGAAGCTTTCTCTGGTTATAATTAGCAGTTTATTCTCTCAGGTTTCTCCACGACCAGCTTCCAAACCACCCCTTCAAGTTACAATAAGCACAGTTCACTGCCCTTCCACRTCTCAAAACAAGGCAGAAAAATTTAGATATATGCGTTTTCCTTACCATTCCAGTAGTCCAGTTTCAGAGAATATTGCACCTATTGCTTAGTTTCAGTGAGTTAGTAATATAAGACTTTTTGGCAATAACAGAACTAAGTCAAACGGACAAAAGTGCACTGATACTAATTTGAGGTTAAAATGTCACCATATTCAAAAGAGGCAGAAGCCACCTGAGAGGCTGAAATTTGATACGTAATTCCTTCTACACTAAGGCAAAAACTGAGCATAATTCCTGTTTGGTACAGTTTTCTCCTTTTCTGTGAAAGAAATCAGAAAAAAATTGTGACCCTTCTTCCAGACCAGGCATGGCTAAGTAACAAATTGAAGCTACCTAATGAGATTCAAGGAAATTTCACATATCTCCTCTGAAATCTGCATATTTAGCCGAAGCATACAAAGGAGAGGAGGTACTAAAATTTAGGCTATGTCTAGAAAATCCATTGTTTCCTCACCAGCATCACAGAAATAAGGGTGTAYTGATATGGCTCATCCATACCTCCGGTTTCATTTAGCAGCATCTGGTCAATAGACATTCCAAGATGGGTGTCCTGATCTAACATACCTGTATTTTCTAATTTAAAATTTTAAAAAGTCTTCATTTTCCTGTTGCCAAATGTCAAAACACCACATGAATGAGAGATGCCAAAACTGAGTTGAAGTACAATACAAGTAAAACTGAAGTGCCTTCCCAAACCTCTGAGTCAGACTGCTTCTTGGTCACAGCTTTTTAAAGATGAATCAGTAAAGTCTGTAACAGAGCAAAAACAGCCTGTTCTTGTACTGGCCATTTCCTCAAACTCAACGTGGTAACAGAAAGAGTCTTTGATAAGTGCACTAGAAAGTTTCAACATTATCTTGCTACATCATAATTTGCTAAAGAAGCTTATTGAGTCAATTTCTGGCTTCCATACAAATAAGCAGTCTTGATTTTAACAGCTATATTTGACTGTATGAGAAGGATTAATGCACCAGAGAGTCTGGCAAAAGTAGAGCCAAAAACACAATGCAGGCTTAGGAATAGACAGTTTTGATTCTGTACCTTTGAGATCAGTCTTGTAACTTGAAAAAGGAAAATTCCCAGAAAGTGGGTCAAGTCATTAGTAGCTAATTGTTAAACAAGAGAAGACAGGTATCAGATTCTTAATATAAGAAGGACAATTTTTAAATTTTAAAATTGCAGGATTGAACTATTCTGGCTGATAAATTGCTTATAAGTCTACTCACAGGCAGGACTGAGAAATTTATTATTAAAGCTGAAGTGAGTGTGGAAGATGTTCCTATCCATGACAGGGAGGCTGGAACTACATGGTCTTTAAGGTCCCTTCCAACACATTCCATGATTCTATGACTAGTATTTCCTGATGTAGTGGCAATAATACCAATTAAAAAAAAAAAGACAAAACAAATAAACAACAAAACAACAACAAAAAAACCCACAGCAACCAAAACAGTTTCAGGAAGTATCCTAAGGAAGTCTTGCTTCTTCAAATGCTTTAAATGCATAAAACTAGCTGTTTGCTAGTCATCCATTATTTGAATTTCTAGTGTGTGTAGATTTTTCAGTTGTTTTCGATCAACTCTTTTACCTGTACAAAACTTAAGAATTCTTTTGCAGAACAGGGGATAAGAGAAGCACCCCCACCAAACCAAGCAGACAGAGCAATAAATCAAGCTCATTTTAAAGCCATATTTCTGCGGGTGGCGTATCTTGCCAACAGGCTTCTAYGCAATTCTGTTGAGCACCTTTTTCTTTTTATCCTCCATCCAAGGTGAGTTTGTCTTAATTCTCTGGGACTAATTCTGGAAATAGGATTATCAGTTGTTGGGGATAGTAAATCCGAGTCAGTTGGCACAGTACAAGTTCTCTCTTCATTGGGTACTTTCAAGAGAYGGGTCACCTCTTCGTGCTACCTGTGTTCCACTGCTGCAACACAGTCACGGATAGAGGATTATCACACCTTTATCCCCTCATCAGCATCTGGTCCTACATAAAACTATGCAGTAGCAGGAAACCAGTAATCAACTCTTTATTTCCCCCTACCAAGTCTGTGATCATGCAGACCAAGCTGCTTTCAGTCAGTATCAGTTCATAGTGCCTAACTCTTTAAAACCAAGAGCATGTTGCATCAGCTCAGTACAACACAAACAAGTAYTCAAGCATTATAGAGGGGAAGCAGAAATTCTTCAGCTGTGAGAATAGCTATTTTATAATTTAATTTTAGTGTGATACCTAATTTTCTACAGAAAATGTCAAAGGCCCCTTCCTTTCCCATTCCCGTATGCCAAGGTCACCAACCTCATGTAAGGAAGCTGCAAGAGCCCTTCTGATGGTTTAAGGCTAAGGAAAAAAAATCACCAGGACTCAAGCACCTGGTAAAAAAAACCCAAGAGATGATAAGCATCTTGCTCTATTATGCCAAGATAAAATAACATAGTCCTGAGTTCATGATTTGGCTCTTGGGAAGGCACTGAAAGGCGAACTAGGATTCATCTGTTGCTGTAAAAAAGTAAGTGCAATAACTTCTGGTGTTGAGTCAGAAGTTAGTGCAAGATACACAACAGAAAAGCTGGCAGAACAAGAACGAGACTGCTGTCTTTGAATAGYGTTCATTAACTAATTAACTCTTACCTAAATTTTTTCTGATCAAGAGGGAGCAAGTCTCTGGAAGAGMATCTTTCTTCAAGTTGGAGAAAATAAAAAGTGACTGTTGCAAAGAAGAAAGCACAGCAGGAGAGGAAATATGTTCCCAGTTTCAGCTAACAACTATGTTTCCAATTAACTGAGAGTGTCAACTTAATACTACTAGGTCATGGTACCTGGGGGATAGTATCACTGAAGACAAACTGCCCTTTCACATGTACTTGTTACAGCTTTACAATGTATTCATGCACTAGAAAAAGTATTTAGCRCCCACATGACGTGGAAAATAAGAATAGTGACACACATGTCAGTGAGTCACAAATAATAGCGGAGGAGGTTTTATTTGAACTAGGGCAATCAGGAAGTGCTAACCCACATGGAAGGAGCCTTCCCTGACTGAACAGCAATACCTTAATTGTCACCAAGACTGCCGCCTTCAGCCACAGCACGAGTAAACACTCCCAAGAGAGAACAGCACTGAAAGCAAAACACTGTGCAGGGTGGTCCAGCCATCTCACCCCCACAGGTCACACCCTGCAAAAGCAAACTCACTGTGTCCTAAATACATGCATCTGCTGTTTACCATGTTGTCATGCATCACAAAACATTCCAGCAGTCTTTAAACAGCAAGCTGAAAGATGGGAGTGTTTACTATTTCTGGGTTCAGTTCATATGTCCTTCTTACTCAGAAGTAGTTTAATAAAAAATTAGTAATCATCATAATGTATAAATAAGACTGCCGTAGTCTCACCATCCCTACACAGTCATAGGGTAGCACATGGAGAGGAAGAAAAAAGATGAAATCCCTACACAAACATATTCCACAAG
The DNA here is from genome assembly GCA_902810485.1 of Alauda arvensis. NCBI lineage: Eukaryota > Metazoa > Chordata > Aves > Passeriformes > Alaudidae > Alauda > Alauda arvensis. Next base: position 1,219,614 of record CADDXX010000090.1, on the reverse strand, counting down.
AGTTTTAAGTAATTCTTTACTATTTCCAATAAATTGCAGAAAAGTGAATCAGAGCAGCAAGGGTTGAATTTTTTAGAAGGCTTCTGTTCTTCTAATCTTGGTTGGACRTATTCTTGCATTACACCAGCAATCACATACTGACAAGTACACTCCCCAATTACTTATAATAGCTTGTCAGTAATTGCACAGTCAGGTAAGGGACTAAAGAAATATAGWTGTGTTGTATTGCACCCCTGCACTCAAGTTAGGCATGAATTTCAACAAGTACAGACCAGATTAAAGTCGTCCCAGAGTTGTGACAGTMAGTGTTTTCCTTAAGGCTCCAGTCACCTCTGCAGAGTTTCCTTTAATCTGACTTGGTCTTTGTGAGAGTCTGATCTAAACGTATTTAGCAGCTCTTCCACTGATTGCAGGAATACTGCCATGTGTTTCCCAACTTTGTTCTTTAGGTGTTGTTTACCTGCCTTGCAGCCTGATTTGCAATCAAACAATAGACCTGTAAGAGTGGCAGTGAGTGGGTATATACAGTGCCTAATGAAAACACCAGATGCAAGCTAAGTAATTAAGCTGTTATTTTTTGCATGACAGTTTAAAAGAGTAATAAACCATAAGAACAAAGTCTCAGTATCTATCTGTGAAAAATGGTTTTACTACTGTCTAGAATGCCAACCTCTGCCAAGCTATATAAAATGCCTATGAGACAACTTAGGAGACACAAGAAACRTAAGTATGAAGGAGACAGAAACCCTGCAGTCCAGGCCACTCATGCTTTCCAGTGCCAGAAACAGCTGAGCACTGTTCACTGGAGTGCGGAGTAAGGGAGGTGCCGCTGCAGCACTGCAGAGCTGCATGCGGACACGCAGCACACACACACAGAGCACTGCACATCAGCACACACAGAATGCAGATACAGCCTCCTCACACTATTTGAGGACAGATACTGCAGAAACCTGCAGCTTTTGCTTTTTTTAGATTGCAGATTATAAAGCTAGTTTAATGCTGAAACACCAGTGTTATTTTTAGAAGGAGAGAATTATCATGCTGTTAAGAGGGAAGGAGTTAYTTTCTGAGGGCAACATGCTTTCCCTGAATTCTCTCTCCTTTTACTGGGTAAAAAGGCAGATGAGGGAAGAGATCTTTCTTAAGGGCAATTATAAGAAACTGAGACCCAAGTTTCAGGCAACCAAATTGGGCTAATAATTTAATGGGGGGAGATGTCTTCATCTCCTACTTTTTTCCCCTYACTCCACCTGCTCTTCTTTGATGTCTTTCTTATTCCCTTACCTCAGCTSCATCTTAAGCATGTCACATCTTTCAATAAATCCATCTAAATCACAGAGACACACAAACAAAAATCACAGTATAACTCTTTTTTTCCCTTCCCTTTCTTTTGAAAAACTTTTGCTGGGAAAGTTGAAATKACACAAAAATGGCTTGACTAAACCAGGAGTGAGCAAGTTAGACACACAGTCAGAATCACCTGCTTCCACTGCAGTGAGTTCATGGGTGTGTCAGATCAGTGCAACTTCAAGTGGTACGCTTGGGTATCACTTGGGCTTCTGAGCATTACTGAGACAATGAAATTAATTTTTCTTCCCCATCTCCATGTACTTGGGAGAAGGTATAAAGAGGAAAAAGAGGGGATAAAAGAAAAGCTCTGTATCAAGTGATAAGAGTTACTTTGGGGATTTTGAGGATGCTACTGGTACCTCTTTTTGTGGTAGCATGGGCTATCACACCAAAATTGAGGGTTCAGTCCTCAACTGAAACTGGTCTTCCTACTTTTTAAACCTTCAGTTCTGTTGGAGGCCTCATGGTCTCTGCAGTGGAGATACTAGGTATCAYTTATCCATAGGGGCAAGTCACTTTATCAGTGAGTGTCATTTGAGCAGATACCAAAGTGCATGGGCAGGGGGAAGGGCAGGGGAAAAATGAGAGTTAAAAGTCCACAATCAAGAGCAACTATTCTATTTACAATAAAAAAATTAAAAAGCCATTAGGCACAGGAAAGACCTTTGTTCTTATAAGGGCCTGTCTCAGCCACATGAGAGTCAGGCAGAAGAAGAAGAGAACTTGGTCCTATATCCAGTATCTTTCCCACTCTRCAAATATCTATCTTTTTGTCTCAGCTAGAGTTTCACTGAAACCTGTAACTCAATGTGTTTAAAGTTACAGGTGTCAGGGAACTTCATATTATACACTGCCTGCTTTTYTCAGACTTTTCAAGAAGTAAACAAATCCAAGGGAAAATAAAAACTCTGGCAGCCCTCCAGCACACTGAGGCACCAGGTAAGTTCATCTGTGATCCAAATGCTACACAGGGTGAGAGGGAGAGAAGGGAAAGGTGTGTAAATTCATATTACACTGCAGAGCAAGGTCAAGAAGGTAGGCCTTCCCAGGTTGGTCCCAATTACTTGGGACAGCAGTAGGGGGAAACCCGTATCCTTTCAGGTGGATGACCCTCAAGTTATATGCTTCTGCAGTCTTACTTTCAATATATTTTGCTTTCCTTGATTACTCACAATATGCCCATATGATTCATACAGACAAAACCATATGCATAGTGCAAAATTTTTTTCTAATTATAAAGATTCTGTAATGGCAATTATTCAGATAGACAGAACTGCTTCGCTCATCATAAACACAGCATGAAAGTTTAAGCCTCACAATAGCACAGTTTGATAAAACTTCTGATCTGACTAAAGATCRCTCCCAGTGGATTACATGGATCCACTATCATTTTGCAAAAGCTCTCTCTCCTGTAACATTAYCGCAGAGCAATGCATCATTCATTGCAATTTTGCTTTTTAATGGCAATTAGCTACAGGTACCATTGCTATTTGAAGCATCCAGCAAAAGAAAAGCGTTGTTCATTATGTTTATACTGATGCTACAAAAATCAGCCAAAAAATTCAGCCAAGCAGATATTCATGAGCTAGGCCTGAACACTGTCCACTGAACATGACAAGAAAGTGCTTAGATTACTGAAGTACTGACATTGTTTGCTTAAGAAGCAAACATCCAAAATTAGCACTTCCTAAGACTGATCAAGAAGTACACCTTCAGAGAGTAAAGACACTTCCCGGGCTTCCAATACTGAGAGGTGCCACTTCTTTACGAAGCTAAACTGCCCTTCTCTGATCGATAACTGACATCAYTGCTCTTCACACTGTCTCATTACATAAAAGGAGAGAGTTAATGCAAATAGGCAGGGCATGAAGTAGTTTCGATAGAGACTGAAATACAAGAAAGTACCACTGGGAACGCTGGCTATTTGGGCTGGCCAGGACAAGCATTGCAGCGCTGTGGCAGTGTGCTGTGGCTGTGTCGGTTCAACCCCTGGCCATCACCGAGGCGCTGCTCGTGCCCCAACACCCGGTCTCTCCCTGCTGCACACGAGGGCGCAGACACCGCGCTCCAATGGATGCCCCACTTCGCTTCCAGCCTACAGCTACAGCCGTGGCTCGGTGCCACCGAGACCGCACTCAACTGAGCCTGACGGTGAATCCCTGCCCTGCTGCCGAGCACCGCCGTGCCTCTGCAGGACCCTGGATGGATGAGGCGTGTTTCCGTGATGACGGCRCCTTCCAGGACAGCTTCCCGACCCACTGGGGATAACAAACACATCTCGGGCTGCAGGTATCTAGCACACATCTACCTCTCCAGCGCTAGCYTTTGCCACAACCGGTTTTCATCCGACAGAGGAGGGCAGGAAAGGAAGAGTAAGGACATCAGAGAGAAGAGGGAGTTCCAGATGTCAGTGGATAAGCTGCAGCAGCTCCCTCCCCCCGGGGCTTTCCCTTCCCCTCCCGGCCCGCGGCAGCAACCAGAWCCCCCCGTGCGGGAGCGGGGCGGGAGGCGGGGGAGCGGGCGAGGGGCGGCAGGCACGGCGGGGGCTGCGGGCCGGCAGGAGCCCCGCTCCGGGCGGTGCCGGCGCGGCGGGGCGGGGGAGGCGAGCATGCGATCAGCGCGGTGCCCTGCGCAGGGAGCGCGGCGTCCCGGGGGCGGCTCCCCCCGCTCCTCCGCGGCCCCCCGACCTACCCAGCAGCACGCAGAGCACGTCCAGCGCCACGAAGGGCAGCCGCGTCCTGTCAAACATGCTGGCGGCGCCCGGCGCGGTGACAGCCTCGGCCCGAGGGGCGGGAGCGCGGCGGAGGCGGCAGGGAGGGGCTCCAGGCGAGGCGCTCCGAAGGAACGGCCCCCCCGCGCTCCCGGCACCGCTGAGCAGCCGCCGCCGCCCGC